>VCRD01000368.1:122528-162175 GCA_006783055.1 Trinorchestia longiramus
TGTAGTCCCACACATCTAACGTAGCTGTCGATACATACATTTTACACATCGCCCCGATACATGAAACCTTATGCATATATCATGAATCTCATGACAATGCGGTTTAAAATGTACTTATCAATTTATCTATGAAAGATAAATTAGTAAGAATGAAGGAGCAGAAAGTTTTCCGTGATACCATTAAAACGAAGTATTTACGAGTGTTGATTGGTCTGGAGTTGAGAGATGGTGACAGTAGCACAGCTGTACTCACTAGCGTGTGTTCAGCGCCGTCATGCTGTTTACACATCCTGTACAAGCACCAGCTCTTCGTGTTCTTCATACAGGCACACGTATGTGTCTTTCATACATACACACGTATGTGTTCATAGATGTAGATGAACTGTATGTATCCATATGTACGGTCGTATTCATGCATTATTTATAACTTGTTACGAAACTATATAATTCTTTAAACCAAAATTGGAAGTCATTTCATAGATTAACTTATGTTTTGCTCACTCAAGACTTCATTAGATCAAAATCCCACACTTCGATCATAACTAACACAACACACTTCGCTCTGCACATAACTTCAGTTGGCTTGACACCCAGCCTCGTACAGAGCAAAGTCCTGACAGGAATGTTCACTATTTGCCGCCACAGCAGCAAAGACAATGTAGCATTCATGTGAGAACCTAATATCTCTGTACTGCACCTCGCAGCATATCGTAAAGGACATCAGGAAAAAAGATTAGAATGGACATTGGCAATAAAAACATGGTAGGAATCAATGGATGACCATAGAGTATAGATAGTTACATTGCAGGTAAAATAGCAACCACCTCATTAAGTCTGAGTCTCACAGGTCTGCAACTAGTTTTAATGGAGCCACGCACTTCAATAATTTCAGAGGCAAAGTTGATCACCAATTTATCTTCAATGAAAAAGATTTGCTGCCTCATTACCAGACCCCAAGCCATGCTATCAGACAATTGCACGATCATAATAATCTATCAAGCCTTAAAAAGCTACAGTTACAGTTACAAGAAGAATAAATAAGTAGACGTTAGATGATTACTTCTAAACATGAAACACTAATAGAGGAAGCATGCAATAATAGCACAGACGAAGAAAACAGGATAACCCATCACACAACCTCTATCACAAATAACGCTTACATACTCGCATTTGTGCATTCTTATTTCATTGGTTCTATTAACATTTATTATATTGGTATTAATATTATTCGTTTTATTTCTCATTCAACAGCTTTTAACACAATCACACTCAAATACGTCGATGTTCAAACGAATTGAAACAATTCCTAACGATATAATCTCAAGTAAAATTTTGTGGTGACAAACGAGAACTTTACTTCTGTCCGGTATTTTAAAAATGTGCAAACTTTGTAAACGCAGATGAACAGCGCGCAGATACAAATTTATAGATGTCACGAGAACAGGTAGGTAAGAATTCCATCGCTGTACTGAAAACTGAACTAATTTCAGAACGATAAGAACCACTTGAACTGAAGATGGGAAAAACAAATGCGACGTAACATCTTTAGCTAATATTTCAGGCATGCTTGACTCCCCGAATAACCAAGGGAAACAAATTTCATAATGAAGCAAAAAGCAGACTATTTTTAACTCATTCCAAGCGGTTGTCCTATGTATAGTTCCTCCGAATTTTGGTCCCATTTGGCGGTTGTACTATATATAATTCATCACATATTTTTGTTTTTGTAATCAAGCGACGGTTACTAAATATAATGCTTGAACACTATAGGGTACTTGTTATCAGTTTTGATGATACCATAAACCTTAATGTATATTATTACATCAGTATATCAGAGACTTGGCCGTGACAGGTCACGTCCAGCGGTGTGTTGTTTAGTGTTGTGTCGTGCCTTGATGTTTGACATACTGATGTTGGAAAATTATTTCTCGGTGCATATGACATTTTTCGTTTTGTGCGTTATTATAATTATATAATATTAGATGTATATGTTAAAATAAATATCACAGAAGATAAATGTTTGTTGACATCCCTACTTTGTGCGGCCATGTTTTCTATTTTCATTCAACACCCTCATTATTACCTTTCATCTGAAATCGTTAAAAATTTACATTTCTTTACAGATTATTCATATCTTTTTGCAGATTATTCATAATTATATATTCACCCTCTGTAATGGTACACAAAAAAAAGAAAACTAAATCTCTCGAAAAATGATGATGTTGCAAGATTGCTGGAGATGTTAGATGAGATAGATATAAATGATGAATTCGTAGATGACATGGAATTTATTTCTTCTAAACCATTTTACAATTCAAATAGTGACAGTGAACCAGAAGATGGAAGCTTGAAACAAATTGAGAATGACAATCACGATGAAAATGCTGAAGTTGATGAGAATGAACACAATTTATGGTGACACTTTTCATAGTAATGGAAATGCTCTTGATACCATTAGTAATTCCGGTGTTAAAATTCACCTTAACGATAATACAAACCCATGTGAAATATTTGAGTCATTCATTTGTGAAGAAATAATTGAATTGATAGTAGATGAAACTGACACATATGCTGCAAAATTTATAAATGAAAAAAGACTGGCAGGTAAACTAACAAGAAAAAGCTGTAATCTATTATGGCATGATACAAATGCTGGAGAAATTCGTATTGTAATTGCCTTTGTATTGATTCAAGGAATAGTAAGTAAACCTAATATAGATGATCACCATTCGACAAGCCAACAGCTCCGTACACCCATTTTTGAGAAATTTATGTCACGAGATAGGTTCAAGCTGATTCTGAAATATTTACACTTCTCAGTTTTGGAGAAAAACAGTGATCCATTGCATAAGATACAAAAACTGCTCGATTTGTTTGTGTCCAAGTTCAAGTCGAATTACATTCAAGAAAAAACATCAACTTAGATGATTCTCTCTTACTCTGGAGAAGAAGGATAAGACGGAAAGGATACATACCTCTCAATAGAACAGAACTCGGGATAGAATCATTTATACTTGCCAAATCTACGACGGCTATGTTTAGAATATGATGATATACACAGGGAAAGAAACCGACTACCTTATTACAACAAAGAATGTAGCTGAAAACATAACAAAACCTTCTAAAGTAGTTTTGCATTTGTGAGAGCCTCTGCTGAACCAAGAGTGCCGTCTCTGCATCGACAATTATTATGCTTCACCAGGCCTGTATGCTATATTGCTGAAAAACAGTACTGATGCTGTTGGTACTGTAGGATGTAACCGTAAAATCTGTCTCCAGTGGTTTGTAAAAAGAAGTTAAAGAAAGGAGAGACAGTACAACAATTTAAAGGGTAAATTATGCATTTGAAATGGAAGGACAAAAAAGACGTAAATATGTTGAATACTATTTATGACCATAGCATGAAAGAAATGACTGCAGCTGGAAAAAAACTATGAAGTCGATAGTTGGTATTAACTATAATCAGAAACATATGGCTGGAGTGGATCTGTTCTCTTCGAAAGGAGGTTAAAAAAACTATATACAGCTGCGACATCTGCAAGATCCCATTATGTATAACACCGTGCCTCCCTGTTGAAAATGAAATATAATGCTGATGAATGCCAATAAGCATAGTATTCCCAGTATTAGTTTTTTCGAGGATATGCTATTTAACTATATTGAAAATGTTATATTTTTTTATAATTTCGATTGCAATTTTTAGAGGATATGATATTTTGATACTTTTTAAAAGTGACATGTATATTTATTTAATAAACTTTAAATATTATAAGTTGTTTCCAATAAAATACCGTATAATCATTCATACACGTATAAAATAAAAAGCATATTATAATTCCCGCAGATATACACATATTTCTCATGTTGTTTAACGGTGGTGATTAAATATACTCTACCAAATCAATTTGATTCGGCGGTTGTACTTTATACAGGGTGTCTCAAAAAAAATGTACTCACCCTTTAACCGTTGCTAACATGCTGTCTTCTTTGTGTTGCAAGTGTGAGGTTCGAACCTTTGCGAACATGATTAAATATGATTAAAGAATCATGTTCGCAAAGGTTCGAACCTCACACCTGCAACACAAAGAAGACAGCATGTTAGCAACGGTTAAAGGGTGAGTACATTTTTTTGAGACACCCTGTATAGTTCGAAATATTGAAGATGGTAATTAGCGGTGGTAACTATATATAGTTCATTAATAAATTGGTAGATTTTGTTAAGCCTCTTGCCTCTTGGAACAGGTCAAATAAAACTAAATTTGATACGTGGCAACCATAAATAACTACCCACTTACAAGGATTCGAAAGAAACAGTGTTCACAAAGTAACTGAGGACATCACGATTGGTAAAGAACTGCAAAATGTGAAGAAGGTTTAACCATTTCAATAAAAAAAATGCAACGAAATCTTAGAGGGAGGAAATTTTCTTCAAACAAGATGAAAAGTTAGAGAGGCATGAAGAAGAAGCAGTAGAGTGGGTTCTCAGTCAAGTCCTGACGCCGCCCTAGTCTTTGATGTGAGCGTTTCGACCGAGGGCAGGAGACACGGGGGCCGCGAGTTCCCTGCTCTCCCCACGACGCCCTTGTCTGCCTAGCAACATCAAACGACAAGTGCTCCAAAATGATGAAATGAACTTTTTGATGTTCCTCAAAACTAGCCCCACACACAACAAAAGATGGAAGGTATGAGAATACGAAGATATAGCGGGGAAATAGATATTCAATATATTGCCAAAAACTCTAGTTACCATGCTTGTACAACTCCAACACCATTAAAATTTGAACATTTTGTGTAGTTTAGTACGTCGAATTCAGATTTGAAATAACATTTCAGAAGAAATCAAGCACGAACATTCTATTACTAAAAATGTGTAAATGAAATTTCAAAATGTATCCAACACACTAATAAAAGATACCTTTGAAACATAAGTAATCTATTACCGAATTTTGTAGAAAGATTGATATGAGGATTTAGATAATTCTAGGTACAAATCGGAAGTTGGTCGGACACAATATTCATTGTTTGACTGTTCCAAAATAAGGAACACAGCATAACATTCGTTAGTTATACTAGGGTAAGGTCTAAATATTTACTAAAACGCACTAGAGAGCATATCAGTGCGCTTGATAATTAATAAAAGTTTTGATAAAGGAAAATTTTAGTGAAATAAAAAATACCAATTTCAACCATTGATTCGTCAGTCCAAAATATTTAACGGATTTAAAAGGAGTGTGGCAAAAATCTGGATCAAAATACCTGCAGAAGTTTGCATAAACATTGCGAACAGTGCGTCTAGAAGCAACAATAACAAATAAAGCCCAAACCACCAAGTACTAACTTCTTTTCAAAAGTGTAACAGATATTCGACATGTTTGTTCAACATCTTTGTCGACACAATTCCTATGCATTACTTTTTTGTAATATGATTTTAAGATTGAATTTGACGTACAAAAATAAATAAGAGGTCAAATTTTTGTTTGTTTTGAAGTTGTATTACTATAGTTAACAAAACTTTTGGCAACATGTTGGATATTGCCACTATCCACTGTATAACATAGCTAAATTTAAAATTAACTGCTCATAGGACAAACTTAAGTTAAAATGGAGGAAAACAGGACGAAGATCAAATATTTAAGCAGCGAATAACTTGGATACATGTTTTTGCACTTGGCCCTAACAAAATGAGTTCGCGTACAAATATTTCCAGTGAGTGGTTTCTGCTGAAACTATGCGGATACTCAGAGGAAAACGCTACACTTTAGACAAAGGTCATTATTGAACACTAGACAGTAACAATGACTCGAAACTATGACACGGCGTATAACACTTCAAATCTGTATGCGAGGCGCAGCGTAGCGAATTCGACAAGACTGAAAAGCATGACAGATGAATATCAGTCAGGTCTTGGCACCTAATTTGAAGCGTTCTTGCGTGCCTCGCCAGTAAAGGACTAATGCTCCACGACAGCTGGTTTCATCACGACCATTTGACACAAATGAGTTTGCAGTCCAAAACCGTACGCTGGTGAACTCATTGCGTCTACCCAATACGTTCATACACGAAGTTCATATTCCGCTCGAAATCAGTGAAAGTTTGGATGCAGAATACCTGTCAGGAGTGGATGAAGGATGAGCACGAGTATCACGAAAAATATAACCGGCACTCCGAGTAAAACTTGAGTCAAATTTGGGTCAAACGCTGGCACTGTGAACACATTCAAAAATCGTCTCGATAAATTTTGGACTACGAACCCCCCCAGTACTACATCCTACTAACTATGTCCCTAACCCCTTAAGGTTAATGTATGATTGAGATAAATGCTCGTGACATAAACGCCTGTGCGTGAGTGACATGTGTGCACACGACTAAATTGACTTACGTGGTTAAGGTGTACGTGCATGACTGATGGATTTACTTTTAGACGGCATGGGACTTCGGTATTGAACCAAGAATGGGCCAAACGGCTCGTTCCTATTGCCTTATTCTATTCTATTCTATCGCAGCAAGGGTCAATGGATGAAATTAAATTTAGTTCGAAAACAATAAACTTTCTGAGCGGCATTTCAATTTCAGACTATATTTAAAAAAATGTTTACCAGATTTATCATTTGTATTGATATTACAATGACGTAAAGTGAATGTTGTCGAGATTTAATAACAACTGATGTAAGATCGGAACAGGTGGCTGTGATAGCGTATTCAGTAGAGTGTACTGACTAAATACCAGCATCTGTGATCGTAATTCGTAATAACAAAGTTACATTTCTACGCCTAGTCGCTCCTACCACGCAAAAAGTTCTCAAACACGCAAAAAGTATCGCACCGGTTCAGCTGAACTGAATATTGGCGTCGTACTCTCAACAAACACCAATGAGTGAATAACATTAAACACAACAAAAACGAATAGCGCTACTTAAATTCATATTTTTTTCCCTTGTGATCATCTATAATTTGAAATGAAGAAAGTTTACTAAGATGATTTTTTAGTAACTTCTGATCATACAACTGAATTTTGCAATCAACGTTTGGGAGAATAAATACATGGCATACCCATAAAAAATTGAATTGCAAGTTGCAGCTCTTACAGAACTTTAACTGTCAGAGATTAGAGCATGAAGAAGTCATTTGCAAGATCTCATTTTTTCAACACTAATTCCCTCGCTTAAAAATGAAACAAAAAACATAAAATTAGCGCTGCAAAATGGCAGAAATTAATCCTGTGGACTTTATTGAACGTAAAATGCAGCAATGCAAGACAACACATTAGCTCACCCACATTGCAGTGGTTGCGTCTGTGATGGATCAGTGTCGATTAATGCACCAAACATAGAGTAGGCAGAAGGCATTTATCATCTTAAATGGTTCTTTAACACGTCATGACCGCAATGCTCGGACACCGCATTGATAAAATGAAGAGATAGCGCGTCATTCTGCTGCTGCTTTGGCCACGAAGAGAACAATACCTGGCTTTTTCTGGTATTCTCCGAGACAATAAAGGCAGATTTTATCAATGATGGCTGGACGTCACACCGTTATACAGGCATGGCGAGGGACTCGCAGCGCTGGCGGCGCACGGTGCGTTCAACCGTCAGCGAATCCACACAGCAACACTCGACACAAACGTTAGCATCACATCAGAAAAAAATGTCATCGTATCGGAGCACGGCGCAAACAAGAGACATGGTTGGTTAGAAAATTTAAAAACAAATTGCATAAAATATTATATTTATGTCGTTGAACATTAAACCATTGTGATGAATAAAAATATTCAGATCAGCACTAGTTTTCGAATTATATTTTTTTTTATTATGCTATATATGATAAGCGTATGCATGCCGTACTTTTCATCCATTTAAACATGAATAATAGTAAATAACAGCATACAAACATGGTGTCTCTACCTGAAGAGCAGGAGGATCACATTTGTTATAAACCCTCAGGTCTCTCCGTGCCAAGGTAAAGCTGATGGTTAATTAGATCAAACATTAGACCAAGTATTAGGCATTAGGCCTAGACGTGCCTTAAAACGGTAAACATTTTTTCTAGGGAAGCTTCTGCACAACTAAGCAGTTTGGAACCCATGCACAAGTCTTGCCACTGACAGCATACGTGCTTGCTTAACCCTAGGGCCATCAAAGGCCTTCGTAATACATTAAATTTTTCCATTGTTATTTTTCTAATATCTTTCCATTCGTCGATTCTGCTGGGGAAAAGGACTACTCGTAAAATCGGAGGAAAATTGTGAAGTTCTGTACTCATAATATAATTCAACGAAATCGTAGAAGTTTGTATTATACGCGACTTACAATCCCAATACAAAGGGTTGGGCAAAGTTTGTTCTGTATTGACGATTAGTAACGAAAAAGACCCTAAAATAGTAACAATTTGGTGCACTGCGAAAGAAGTGCAGAGAAGCTCGCACTATTGACTGAAAGCTGGGTAAGAGTCTTCGACCTACGAGATATAAACTTTTTCTCGTAATAAAGTTAGATCCAATAGTTAGTAGTCTCGCGTTCATTTTCAAGGGTTTAAGTTAAACAGGCGTGTAGATGTAATATTACATCACAATCCGAGGACTCATATCTATTCGCCATAGGACAACCGAATGGCATACCTAATTTGACAGGCATAATTTATCAGTATCTGTGTGGACTGCAAGGTACGGTGCAGGTTAGTGTTCTTTGCCAACTTACAACTGGCCCATGACTGGGCAGGGTGACCAGTGATAAAAAAGTATAGGGCTATTCTGTTGTGTAGCTCTAAGCGCGACTTGTTAAACACGGTCACCAGTAACGTCTTGAAGGCCTGATGAATGGTGTCTCTGGTTTCCAGTACGAGTCTAGTGAAAGAACGAACGTGCGTAACCAATTCTAAAAGTTATATTACGCTGCATACGGACAAGAAACCTCCAGGATACTACAAGCATAATAGCAGCCAGTTGAATAACAATGTTATTCTTCAATGCAAGGATGAGAGCGCATGACAAGAACACTGACACCTTACGTACACCTAGGGTCTGGCAGGAGTAGCAGCCACACAATCCTAGACTATCTGACCTATGCCTGCAGGCTGAGATAGATGTCAAAAAAGCACCAAAGCCTTCAGCGGATCAGATGAATACATTAATATTTTAAGAGCTTCTAGCCATGATAAATTACAAAAGATCAAGACGAGCTACGAATGGCAGTGACGAGGTCCACGCTATTCTTCTCTTGAAGCCTCTGACTTGAGCGCACACATCACGAATTTCACCAGACGAATCTTGAATCTGATTATAAGTTTGCAACCAATAGGAATAGAATACATACTTGTAGCGATTAAATTGTTCGTACACTCACCAATGTCTCATACTCTCAGTCATTGCTTAGAATTTAATGTTTGTGCGATTCCGAAGCCGTTGTAAGTACACGCAAAGAAATTCGAAACTCAGTTTTCAAAACGACAGGTTTAATTTACCAACTGTAACAAGAAATTAATTTACAAAAATATTCGTCTAATTCGAATACGAGAACATAATAATACTAATATTCAATTGCATGACCTTTCATCTTAATACCCTTCATCAAACGGTTTTTATACTTTTCCATTAAATTTAAACGTTTGTGCAGGGATTTTATTGTAATCTTCAATAACTAAATGTTCTAATTCTTAAAGATTTTTCGGAGTCCGACTATGTATTCGAACTTTCTATTCTCGCCCCAGATTTTCACGTATATTAACACGTTAAGTGCGGTTGCCTAGCCGGTGCAAATCTTTACTTTGTGCATACAGTCACTAGAAAGCTTTGAAAAAATTACAGAACCTAACCTGAGTGACCCACCGGTGGGTTATACCGCAATGAATGTGTTTAGTAAGGACTCATCGAAGACCATGGTAAAACTGTTATTTTATTTTTGTGAAGCAATGCAGTCGTTAGGGTCGTTAGTCGTTAAGGATCATTGTCGTGCTGGAATTTAAATCGTCGGCTGATCAAGATTTTGTACCGATAATTTCAGGTTTGCATTCAGTATCATTATGCACTCATCAGATTTCATTACTCCTTTGATAGCAATTGAATAACCAGTACCACATGAGCTGAACTTCGAAACAGTAATTATTAATGCTCTGATACACAGTTCAATAAAATAAACAGTATAATAACATCAACGTCACTTCTCTTTCCAGACAAATATTTGTCTGAGAGGAAAGAGAATATTTGTGAGACAGGCAGTCCGTGGTCGTTGTGTGTACTCTCAACCGTCTGTCGTACACCACCAGCATTCATGAACAATAGTAAAAGAATAAGTACATGATAAAACGTGGCACTTATACAATGTACATAACAAACAAGAGAAGTATCGAGCTAGGACTACATTTGTGATGTTCTACCAAACGAAATATCGCTTAAATCGGTAAGATGACCGAGAGCAGCCTAATAGTTTGACCTGCAGCTTGTAAATGTGTTATATTAATTGTTTCTTTCATTTTTGACCTACGCCTAAAATATCAGAAATATGCGACGTATCCATCACAATATCAATTGACGATTGAAAATAATAAATTTAAGAAAATATTGAAAATCCTTTAATGACTGTGAGCAGAGCAAGTGACAATAGTGGAGTTAGACGAAGCCTTTCATCACGTAGAATGAAGGTCATCACGATGGTATCATAATGAAGCTCCACCTGTTGCAAGAACTGTTAGTGGCGTGCCAAGCATCTAGCAGAGAGCGGCAGTGCTATGACATCCCGTCGCTTGTGAGGACTAGCAGGTCAATACATTACAATTTCTTCCTTACTCTTACGCACTGCAAATACGAGAAGGTCTTCAGGCTATAAGACATGAACTATCAGAAAATAATCGCAGGTGCCGAACAATTGATTGTCTCGCGCTATTCCATAATGAAAATTTGATATGTGATCAGTTGACGGTAATGAGAACTTCAAAATCACACACGTTCTAGGCATAAACGAAAAATATTCTATTGCTCGAGAGCCAATCGTCAAGAGCAATCGTTAAAGAAGAGGTTTCAGGACCTCCTGAGATTTAACAGGAGGGACGTAGAAAAAAACTCACGGGTAAACATGCGCGTTTTAAAAAAGAGAGAACACCCAACTGAAGAGTGCACTGTTTCTCTTGCTCATTTATTTATTCAATTCAAACCAGAACATTTAGGGGTTCTAACACCTGTCAAAACAGTTGTATATTCTGACGTGAAACGTCCTCTTGTTTTAAATGAGACAGCAACGTAAAGTCTTTCAAAGTATTGCTTTCATAAGAACAGTGGTCTCTTACTCTGCTATTCTTTTCATCTATGCTTCAGTATCTCGCTGATTTTTCACTAGACAAATAGGTACGGATAAATAGAAGCTTATTCCAAGAAATGTCTTGTGTACCTTGTTTAAAAAATGTTACCTTGTTCGTCCCGCAAAAAAACCTTCCCTCCCCTCTTCCCCATCATGTTAAAAATAGTTGTAGGATAAAGGTGAGTACAGAGAGAATCGTCTGAAATATAACTTACCGACAAAAATTTGAATCAAAATTAGAGTGCACTAAAAAAAGCAATAGTCATCAGCTAAAAGCCGCCGCAAGATAGAGTTATCTGGTCTCGGATAACTGTGTTTAAAGCCCGAACACGGTTTCAAACTAGGTTACTCCTCTAGACTTACGAGGTTACGTCACTTAGACGATGACGGGCATTTTTCTAAGAACGAATATCCGCAACGGCGTGCGACTTTACACGATCCAGACGTGTGTATTGTGGGAGGATTAATTTACACTTGAGATAATACTCAAACATAATACTTCACTGCACAAATTAGCTACGTAAACAAAATGCAGTTTTAGGGACATGAAGCGGTATCAGTGTAGGGAATGTGAGTACACTTGGAATTTGTCGTGGTCTGCAGGCAAGATCTCTCACTCATCTGCTTGGAGCCTACGCAACTTCCTATAATTGACTCTTGTTTCTTGTGCATTTACAGATGGAAAGCGCCTGATGTCAATGAATCTTGCGCAAATCTCACAAGGAACATGACAACTTTAATCACATCTTTCAGTGTTAAACTCGCAGCTGCCTCCTGAATACACCAGGTTTTAATCCGCTAAATCAATGACCTCTGAGAATTTTTTACTCCTTAACGTGGTCAGGTGAATTACTTCATAGTAGTGACACAGCAATGTGCTGAAAATCCAACCCTCCATACAAATTATAGATAACAGTAGCCCTAAATTTTGGTGACATGTCGCTGGAACTATTTTTCCAGCATGAACCATGTTGTAATCGAAAGGATTCAGGTCTGGCAATGATGGAGGTCATTCCTTCGAAATGAAGTGGAACACGCTGGATGCCAACCATTACCGTGCTGGATGCCAACCATTACCGTGCTGGATGCCAACCATTACTGTACTGGATGCCAACCATTCTTGGCACCATGTGAGGGTGTAGTCTTGTTGAGATGACCACTAGCGTTTTTTAAAACTATTTCTAATCGATGACAACAATGACTTTTGCCACAAAAACCAACGCAGTTGTTCGGGTTTCAGCGACCGCGGCCCAAACTATCACCGACGCCGCTCCTCGTATTCAAGTGACTAACCCGAGTCAGTCTCACCCGTCTTACACCAAAATCGATCATTTTGCACGGTTATTATTGCTGGAAATTAAAATTCTTTTCATCACTGAACACAAAGTTTGGAAGCGTGCCTCCGCGGACTTCAGATGAGGGAAGGATTTTCGCTCTTGTAACATGTTTGTACACAGTTCTTACAGATGACAGTCGTTTCTTTCAATATTTGTAAGGCGAAGTCTTCAAGTTTTTGTCAAGAATAGTGGGCACTATTCCGACGGATACATTCTCCTCTTGCCAAATTTCTAATGGATCTCTATGGGTTTCTTCTGAGGGTTTCTCTTGTGAATTTTATCAGTTTTGAGGTCTTGGTTGTTCGAGGACGACCGTGTACAGGCCTATTCTTTGTTTGTCGAGTCTCATTGAGCCGCTTCAATGTTCTTTAGACACGTTGTTTAAACGTTTTGTTACGTTTTGATGAGGTACATAGTTTTATCCGTTAGAAATTTTCCCGCTTTATTCTACTCTAAAAAAACTATTTTATTCAAATCTTCAGCCATTATAATAAATATAGTGCATGGAAACATATGATTTCGTTAGTACACAAAAGTTGGAAATAAAATAGAATATTAAGGTAAATAATTATTATGCCAATTTATTTTATTTGAATGTAACTATAATCATTGAACACACTGTATAGTATCACATTTTCATACACAAGATGAATATATATAATACTAGGTTAACACTTCTCTTACTAAATGCAATGTCTGGACTAAAAATATGTTCGACTTAGCGTTAGAGCGTTAATAAGAGTGGCAAGCGTTTCATTAAAATGCTACGAAAATAATACCAATTATTATAAAAAAGCTTCCCAATTCATGAATGGATTAAATACAAACTAAACCATACAAAGTGAGAACACGCACAGAGTGTAGGGCAGGTATTAATGTCAAAAAACAACAGATCTGTGATGTATGCAAGCAAGATTGAGTCTGTTATGAAGCGTGAAAGACCATCAGCTTGAGAAGTGATCAATATTTGCAGCGAGCGGCAGAGCAGCGATGCATATGCAGATGAGCAGCCTGGAGCGGCGGCTGGGCGCACACCGCCGTGTCCTCGCTGGGGAACACGCCATCAGGTCCTGTATTTAGCGCACTCAACTGTTCTCACACACCAAATTTACCCTGTCTCGGGTGACCGGCTCTCATCTCACCACACTGAAATGTTCAAACTCTGTCGCCCCAAATCATTAAGGAAACCGATGTTAGACATGCGACTTCGGTTTCACGTTGACAAATCTTAGGGCATCCAATTCAAACCACACAAACTTTCTGGAGTGTCGCTGCAGCTCACGCTCGTTCCGTGGAAGTGTACCGACAGTTGATTTGTTTGTTTTTATGTCCAACAACCACGTTAACAGCAAATAACAATTATAGTTATGGAACAATTTTATTTTCGAAGGCGAGAGCGGTGTGCTAGAATGCAACACAAAACATAACTTCCATCAATCACAGAGATTGCTACTGCTTTTTCTTAAACGTTCAATCAAGAAAGAAATTAAAACTAGTAACAATAATTGTTTGTGTAAATTAATATAATTTTTTAACCGAAAGTGCAAATTTGAACCGGTAAGACGATTGAGTTATGAGCTATACGTTAGAACGAACAGAGTAGGATTGAACATTTGCGAAGCTCATTGCAGTTACTGAATTACGAAAGCACCTTAATAGAATCAACCCTTCCGCACTAACCTGCCTATTCGAATAAAATTTGAACCACACTTGAGAGGTATTATTAACACAGTAGTGAAGACTCATACCATCAATGATCATCACTGCTTTTTCGTGAAACGTCGATAACGGAGATGAGATGTTTGACGACACACCTAATCAGGAGAACAGTGTCAAAGAAAGTAACCAGTAACAGTACCGCTCCTACCCGCTCAAAGACACAATAACGTCCAAAATTTTTCGATCAAAGAGAAGCGTGCATGACAGGCTCGGAGACAGCAAAACACAAGAACAGGTAACGGCAGCTACAAGCAAACCCTGGCGGTTCCCCAAAGCAGCACAGGGTCACGATCAGGGCACAGTTTGCGAATCGACCAACCCGTCTGACGCTCGAACGGCTCACCCTATTCTTCCAGTTTTTTTCTCTGCCGGAAAAAACGGCGGCGGACGTGTTTTCTCAGGACGAAATCAGACGCTCACGCGAGATGGTACGTCAACACATCGCCTCAAACGCTGAATTAAAAATAACAAAGAGGCTATTGGAAAGATGGCCCATACCGAGTGCTTCAGCAAGCATGATTATTACAGTTATAACATAACTTTGAGAACTGTTAACTTGACGAGTAAAAATATAATTGAAAAAAATTTATGAAACATAATCCGGAAATTGTAGAGAAACCTAAACAAAATAATTTCAGTAAAGTTAGAGAAAGCATTTCCTAAACACTCCGGAAAGCATGGAGAAACTTCGATGAACATCAACATTATACAAAAAAATATTGAGCAGAAAGTTGTGGCACAACAAACCTACAAAGTTCATTGATGAAGAATCATCCTAATATCAAGGGTCGTATAAAACTCAAGTTAATACAATGCACTTACAATAAGCAAATATGTTTGAGCGGAGTCCGATGTACATACAGTACATATTGATATACATACGTACGTATGTCTATTATTCCAGAACATACTGTACTCCATTATAGAGCCTTCTCAGTAGTTCTTCAGCGCGTTCACAGCAAACATCATTCATCTGAGCATTGTATACAATATAATACTTTTCTACTTGCACACTTCATTATTTTACGCTTTATTTTGCTGTACAAAGAGAGAGAAAAGATTTTCAATGAGAATAATTTCAGTGCGGAAGTAAAGAAAGAAACCATTTAACATATGATAATGGCCTTCATGCCTCCGAAAAAGCCAAGCTGCGCAATCGGACAAAATTGACGATCTGTACCATAGCGATGTACAAACAGACTACGGAAGCGATTAAAATAGTTGAAGGACTATTGTACAGTACTGTTTTTATGTTACGTGTATAGTTTACGTTTCACTTAATACTTCACGATAATGTTGACGATTAGCGTTGGGATTGAAGAACGAAGTCACGAAAGGAATTGCGTTCGTCACTAAGTTTGAAGTCACCGTAATGAGCGAGAGTAAACTTCACTCGCAGAGCATGGGAGGCT
Organism: Trinorchestia longiramus; assembly: GCA_006783055.1. Lineage (NCBI taxonomy): Eukaryota > Metazoa > Arthropoda > Malacostraca > Amphipoda > Talitridae > Trinorchestia > Trinorchestia longiramus. The sequence goes on from VCRD01000368.1 coordinate 138,282, forward strand.
CATACTCCACATATTGTGATCTTGCAGTCCTCCAGCGACAACAGCTGCGTCCCAAGGAACCGATACTAAAGAAGCTCTGCGGTTTACACTTCGTACGTAGCATACGCAGAAAGAGGAAGCATAATCAACTTGTAATTAAGATAATTAATCTAATAATCAGTTTGAATAAACTTCTACTATTGGTCATCAGAATGCTGCCATGATAAGCTTTTCTATAAAAGATATATCCAAGAAAAATATCAAACGCTTTCTACTTTTGATTTACCATATTGGGAGCCTAGAAAGAAAATATAACCAGAATGAACAACTGTGGAATAATTCATAAGTGTAGCTTATTCTAGTTGATCTTATGGTCACCGTCAGGGTACCAAGTAAGCAAATCGAAAAAGAAGAGAAATATCCTTCATAGATAGGTAAATAGTGTCGTTAATAACATGTTTACTTCAAGAGAATTAAACGCACCTGGACTTGTCACCCTCGCGTATAGTAGCGCAGTCATCTTCACCCGCATCAATACCAACACCAGACTCATGGACATGTTTATATCCAAATTTCTCTCGAGGCGTTAAGGTCATTTCACTTCAAAGTGAAATAGGTTTATAAATGTATAATATTGTCAACACCAAATAGAACAGCCGAATAAATTTTACAACACTAAGGTGTCGTAGTGTAGCACCAATTCATATGCAATAACATTGTTTGTTGGAATTTCTCAGAAACTATACATTTTTCTAACAAACTTCTACAAGTACACAGAACAAAACTGTTCTGTTGCACTGTTCCTAAACAATAACTCGATTATCAACTTTAGGTTACTGACTGTAGAACTCCAACACTCAATATCAAGAAGCTTTTCTCACTAGACACGAAACACAGCAAGAATGTGAACGGCACAGCAAAAGCGAGTACCACGCGTAGCGAAAACTTTATTGACTGCATATGGCACGAGAGTTCAGAAAACAGACACCATTGTGATGCATGGCGACCAATGACACCAGCGACAATCCATGTGGCTCACCAATCAGGCCAGACCGCCGGTTCTAAGGGCACATCGATGATCATTACGCAGCATAAATCACACGTCCCGAAAGAAAAATAATTCGATAAGCTAAAGCTAACGCTCGTCGAAGAGCTAGGAACCAGAAAGGTAACGGTAATCTCAGCCTGTTTTCGATAACAGCAAAATTATTGCATTCACGAAGTAATAGTAAATTTATAGAACAGAGTACAAACACAATTAGAATATTCACATAATCGTTACATTAACAGTGAGTAAAAGGATATATAACCAAAATTTAATTCTTGCCACGAAGCGATTAAAAAATTCCGACTGCCGATATTTAGCAGAACTTCATGCTTTAACTATTGAACATCGTAATGAACGAACGAATACCATATCTCCAATATAATAGAGCAAACATTAAAATACCAAAGAAACGCGAAGCACAAAAAATTAAATGAGATGTATCATTCCACAGTCATATTTGCGTCCAACTACTGCTCCACTTATTCATACTTGGCAATATTAAGAACGGATTGGCATTCTTTCTGGGATTATTCTTCGGTATACTGAAGTGACATCACTTTAAAATTCATTCTCAGTCACCGCTCTTATAGCATTAAGAGATCTAGAATGTGTACCCAACGATTTTAGTACTGGATCACTAAGCATCTCATGTATTTGCTAAGTTCCAAAAACCAAGTTCATTCAAGGTAATCTAAAGAAAGTAGAAATGTGAATAGCATATTTAAAGCCCGTGTCATAAAAGTAGCGGGACTACAAATGACTCCCTTGCTTCAAAGTACCATTTTCAATTAGGAGTATAGCTGGCCGCCATGTTGCTCGCTGCACGTAAGCCCTAGCCGGCAGCATCAACTTGCACTATGAACCGAGACCAATGACGAGGAATCTGATACGAGGAGGTGCCGTTAACAGAAAAAAGGGAACGGTGACGCGAGGTACAAGCGGACACGCAATCGTTCTCATCCGTGTACCATGTAGACATCTAGAGTTTACGTTTCTGCGCAACCGGCGAATGAAGTTAATCCATATTCTTGATTTAGCAATAGCTTGAAAACGACATAAAAAGGAAGCGAATACCCAGTGAGAACAAGGAAGTCGTTCATCAGTGACAACTACCACATTAACAAAATTCCACTGACAGAAGAAACTAACTACGCAGACGCGTTTTCAGCTTAAAAGCCTGGATGTTAACAAAAGTTGACCAAGCACCGATAAAACTTTATTGACATTAGCAGAGGAGAGGCTGGAGCTTCTTGGAACTCAGTCCCACCGAAACTACCGGTCAATTGCCTGCTGCTGTGTGGTAGAGCATTTAAAGCAGCTCAAATTAGAGGGAGTACATCCAGCCAGCGATACTTAACGCACTGCCATCGTCACACTTCAGAGTGAGCATCACAATAAACTAACACTAAAATTATACTTGGGAAATTCGAGAAACCGAAAACTACCAGAATTTAAAGCTAAAAATATTAAAAACATCCAACATTCAAAAAATACAATCAATGAGTAGATGCAAACCTTTTTAGATTCATTTTTTGGTTTTACGCCAATAAGTAGATGAAACCCTTTGTTAGATTCGTCTCCTATTTTACTGGTGACTTTCAAAGAAGCTATCGATCACTCGGAAGAGCGGCGAATGAATACAACTAGACTGAGTTGCTTTCTGCAGTCATGAACGCCCCAACTTGAAGATAAATACGACACACCTCACAAGTTTCTTAATTTACATATTAAAAGAATAGGTTCACGACTTCCCGCTGCAATGATCCCTTCATTAAGACAGCATGAGTAGCATAATGTTGTAGTGGTTGTGGAGCAACAATGACCACGATGTGACATCTCATACACCATTGCTCCACATCCAACAGTTTTACTCCGTCTCAGTAAGCACAGAGCTTTAATTCATTCGTAAGACTTGTTAAATTGCACGCAGTCATCAGTATCTATTAAAAAACTGCCTCACACTGATCCATAGAGAAGGAACGTACCAAACTAAATTAATTCCACAGCTTTAAATTAATGAAGTCGTTAAAGTCCCATTAAGAACTAATTACACGAAGCTTCATTCAAATAAATCAATATTTAATGTAATAAAGTTCTACAAGCTGTGTCGGAGAATAATACCTTTAGATAAGCGACACCGCGGCACGGTGTTACTATTCTCTTTAGGTATAACGGTTTTATTGTACGAATCTATAAAGATTATCACGAATATTAAGGCATTGAACAAAAAGATTTGAAGCATCTGTTTTAATGCGACTATATAGAAGCGAGCTCGACAAGATACAACCAGTGAAACAATGCGATAGCCTCAATAATTTCGAGCTTCCATTCCGCACTTTCCATCATTTCGCTCTACTGCCGCGGGCAGGAGGGCTTTGTCTTCTTCCTGTGGATATCACTCGCGACTCAATACCTTGGACTCGACTCATTCAAAGATGAATGCTTAAATCTTGGCATAAGAATAGGGCACGGTAGATGGCAACCATTGATCGTCCAAAGATAAATGGTTTCGCTAAAGCCGTAACAGTCTACAGACTCTCACAGCCGTCAGAAACAGTTACTCGCAACAACACAAGTCGTTTTCTTTTCTATGGTATTTTCTTTTAGTATTACGTCGGTCATTCACATGGAAGACCGCTATAAATCTTCAATTAGCAAGTAAACGACCAGCAGCATTAGCATATTAGCTGTAAAACGAAGCCTGGAAGTGCCTAGGCTGACCTGAGAGGAGTTAAAAATTAGCATGAATGACGCCACGCTAATTACTCATGAGGGTTATAATAGCAGCGGCTGCTAGATGGTGAGTGGTCCATAAGGGGAACAGCAACTGGACAAATGAGTTCAACTCCACTGTGTCTGTGATTTTTTTTAATTGATTGTCATTTCGGAAGCTGAGTTACGATTGAGGCAGCTCGTTCATGCCCTGCTGGTCGCTAACTAGGCTGGTAGGCAGAACGGCGCGTCCTACTGAACATCCCTCACATGAAATGACACAGAGCACTTAACCTCATCAATTGAACTCGCTTCAGGGTTATAGTTTTTACCAAAAAATACGAAAAATATTGAACGATAACATCTACAAGGACAAGCGAAAAAATTAGAGCAGCCTGCATTTACTCAACTCATTCCTTGGCCGAAACCGAAGCAAAATTGGAATTGGAGTAAAATGCCCCAGGAAGTTTCTCTAGAGTTCACGCCTGCGGTCACCAGAGACGACCTCGCCTCACCTCTGCAGTTCCTCTAACTGTGAGGGCATCACAGGATCATCGCAACTCAACTGAAACTGTGATAACAGTCGCACGCGTAGCATTCAAGACAAAAACCTCACGTACTCCTCTCCAGTCACTGCTAGTCCAGAGTCGTCTTTTCCCAAGTTCCATTCCGTTAACGTTAATGCAGCAACCTGACTAGTTAGAACCGGGATAAAATATTAAGGTTCCGCTCAATATTTTAGTAATATTTATCTATTCATTAATATTTCCAAAGAAACATTATTGCATTATCGAACTCGGGCAGTGAAAACTAGATAAATATGTTACCATCTGCGTGAAGTTAGTGAAAGCGAACGCGCTCAGAGGAATTTACAATAAGTAAGGGTAAAGGTTTCTACAGTGAACCACGTAGTGATCAGGCATACATGCACACTAGCGCGCGCACACACACACACACATATTACACGCTTCTAAGCCTTCAGAGACAGGTCAAAGCGAAAGCATTTAGCTTTGGAGCGACGAAACCAAGGCATTACGACAAAAAGGAGATATGAGCTGTAGCTTTGGTTGCGTGACAAGCTCTCCTAAACGAAGCGCTAACGAGTTGCTTAAATCCTTGTGAGGAGCACGAAGATATTACAAGCAAGGATCACTCTCACGCACTCGCTCCTTGGTCTGCAACGAGTGCAGCTCAAGAAATCGATCACCATGAAGGCAGGTCATTACTAATGTCAACTAACGAGAGCCACTCCTATGGACACTGAATGCAGTCAGCCAAGTTCAGCTCTCATCACTGGCACACAGGATACGGGCGTGACTTCGTCTTAACTTCAAGGAATAAACATGAACTCGTTTGAACAAAATACTAAAATGAAAATTAATTAGACATTAAGAAGTATGTTAAGTTTTGGAAGATAGTGCATAGAGTGAAAATAAAACATCGTGGCCGGTAATCGCAGAAACTAATGCGTTATAAGGATCTTTGGAGTTTTACGACGATGTCGACTCTGCGCGTGCAAATACTGTTTATTCAGAAGAAAAAAGCATTGCTGATGTCTGGCAAAAGTGTTAACACAAGCTATCCTTGTAGTAAAATAAAAAGTACCGACAACAGTAATAGTTCCTTTACAAATAGAAAATTACCTGATAAACAGCTGAAAATTAATAAGAAACGCAAAACATTCACCTCAGTAAGATTTTGAGGACCGAATAGCATCAGTTGAGAGGGCAACGTTGCCAGAAGCCGCCTCAAAACCTACGGTCGCTCAGGTAAGCTAACACTCGCAGTGGACGGGCACTGCTGCAGATGGGCGGACAGAGCGAACAATGCTACAATCAACAGCGCGCCCTGGACCAAGAGACAAAAAACGTATTCAAAAGAGACAAAAAACAAAGAGAACGATCTGACTAGAAATTAAAAAAATACGTAAATGAAACCACAGTTAAAATCGAGTGGTTCGTGTGGGCTACGTTACAGCTGAGACAAAAAATACAACAAATCCGGCTTTGACACACGACTACTGACACAAAATTGATTAAAAATAGACGTACTATAACAAGAAATACCCTTACTTGGAATATTAGTGAATTTTTTAACAGGTGTACAGTTTCTTGGTAATTGTCCGACAAGAGTTGTCGCTGTGACAAAAAATGGTGAGCACACACACTGATCTCTAGACACGTGGGTGAGCCTGAAACTCAGACGCATGCGCAGTAGGTGGAGGTCACAGTAACATCACTCCGGGATCATTATCCCAAGTTACACAGGTCAAGAAGACAATTGACTAAAGGACGAGACCAACCTATATGGAGGCCACGAACAATGAAGGATAAGTAAAGTAAACTGTTCTTTCCAGACCAAGAGGTGCTTTCTTACAGAACCCACGGGTTAGGAGAATGGAGGTAAAAGGAAATTGTGACTTCAGGAACGTGCCTTGCAAGTCACAAAGAAGGAGAGTGCAAGTAATGGCGAGGTGGCGACGCAGAGAATGGGAGCGATGTTGGGCAATGTTTGTCTTTCTAAGCCTGGCCGTGCCCCCAGACCAGCAGGACCGAACACTACTGAGGGTTGATTGAGGCTTCTAACCCCCACAGAGAGTTGAGCTGTAGCAATATTTGCCGTGCTCCGATTAGGCACAACGCTACTTCGTCACGAACTAACTTCAAAGTGAAACACAATCGCAAACCTAACAACGCAAGAAAATAAATTTTGTTTATAAATGACGATCAACTTTTTGTGAGCGCCGCTTTTCTATACGACACACTTGAAGCAGCATAACGTCTCATATTAATTATTGAGTAAACAAGACATCCACAAAATGCCGTAGTTTGACTAAAGCTTAAAGTATTCGCTAATGCAAGCGCGTACTGAAATCAATTTTAACTCAGTCTCGTTATATACGGAAAATGTTGAAACCAAGGTGGGTAAGGTATTGAGAAAATTGCGCAAATCACGTTTATAGTGAACAGGCTTCTTCACGTGACGTCCGTGTTTTTGCAGACATTCAAGTAGTTTGGATGTCATTTTGCACATTGCTCGGTCGTACTCAAAAAGCTACAATTCTAGCCAAATTTTATCCCTTAATTCTCGTCGGCTTCTTGATGAAGTGAAAACTTTATTCAGGTGATCCCAGATGAAAAAATTACGAGTCGTAAAATCAGGAGATCTTGGGAGGTCGTTCAACTTCTTGGCCTAAAGCAATGACTCGATTGCAAGAGATAATTTTTGTCAGAAAAAAGAGCAGCAAGACGATTCAACCATCGTATTAATAAAAGAGTTATAATAGATGAGTTATTCATTTGCAAAAATTATGTATACATTTTCTGATGCTCCCGGCACAGAAAAGAAGACACAATGGCAAAATAGCTAGTAATTCGCCCTACCTCGTAAGTTTGAATATAAACTGAAATATAAACCCTTCCTGGTATCTCTTAAAGAGGGAACTACCGAATGTGACTGACATTTATACCAAGGGAGAAATGGAGGAACAGCTGGACGCTACACAAATAAAGGAACGAAAATTTAACTGTGTCAATGTTGGCACGTGAAGCTTAACACGTTAACCGCCACGCCTGATATCAGAGATTTGTCACTACCGCCACGACTTTGCCATTTTACGACTTTATCATTTAACCTTCCGTAAATATTTTAAATTAATTTTTGAAAATAATTATTAAAAATTTGGAAATGTACCACCGGTGGTACATGCGGCGGTAAGTGAAATCCTCAAATGTACCACCGGTGGTACATGTGGCGGTTAACGTGTTAAATAAATAAAATCTGTTACATAGTTGTTTCATTCAAACAATACGCAAGGTATATTTACTAGGATTTGACCGATACATAAAGTCATGCATTGTCCTAAAAAAATCGAGTTGCATCCCAAAACAGCTTCATTACAAATAAACACTCACAAATTTTCATCATGAAAAATAAAAACCGAGTTCAACAGTGAAAGCAAAATGAGTCGAGTGACATCAAACCAATACATGCATGCAATGGCTGCATGTTCAGTTAAGACGTCGGCTATCCATATTTTCAAGAATGGTGCCTTCCTAACAGGCATCAAATCTCTGGTGTCGGCGGTTAAGAGCGAGGTGCAAGGAATGATGAAGAAGATAGCAGCAGAATTGAAGAGCCTGATACCTCGTAACGCAGTTCGGCAGCTGAATGACGCAAGTGTGAGTAGCAGCAATAGAATACATCACAACCACCACATTCTACGTGTCACGCGGACACATGTTTGCTCTAGTCAAACATCAAGAGCTCAGTAAAAGTGTTCAAGCAACATAAAAGATTAACACACCTGTAGAAACACGATATACCTGTTTCTACTTACGTCGTTCGCTTTGCCGCCGCAATCCCATTAATTACTTAAAATCAAATGTACCTGTCAAGAATGCACGATTTCATTTGTCATTTTAATGTGAAACAATTAAAAAATCTTTTCATAATTGCATGGCAAAATTCCCCCATTTTTTGATGGGTACGGTGACTAGTGCGTTTATTATAGATAAGTGACTTAGGCACAGTAATTACGGCGCTGATGCTGAAAATCAACCCGTCACAGCATTCACACTCGAAACGCCACACGAACAACATTGAAGAAAACGATGGTTTAGGAACAGATGTAAAGATATTCAACAAGTCCAGGCGGACCACAAGCGTACTGGAATGCTATATGCTGCCCCAACACTAGGACAACGCCCAATACTTCAAGAAAGTAAGTTTTAAAATTTCCTCAGATATAAAAAAATGAATCGAAAATTACCGCTACAGCTTCAACTTTCATTTGAAGATCATATTTATTGCTTTATTAAATTGTTGTTTAATAAAACAAGGGTTAATTTGAAAATCGAGTTCTCAGTCAGGCGTATTGTCCAGAATAAAAAAATTGTAAAATTAAAAGTTATGGATAATTCTACGATACCACACTAAATGGAAATAAAACTGATGGTGAAAGAACACTTTCGCTTACTTACAAAATAGCGCAGACATGTTGTAGTTAGAAATTCAGTCTTCTGAGGAAATGCTGAATAAGAAGTTCAGAGAAAGGTTCGAGTTTGGCAGCAGCAATGTAACTGGAGGCTTCCCAGAAGACTTCGACGAGGCACAGTCTGTATACTCCAGCCGCTTTAGAGAACGCATAACACCAGGTCGCAAGTTCAACAAGGCCTAAGCTGACTTCTCTCATCCTCGTAAAACTGACTCCGACTTTACACGTCACAAAATCGCTGTTACTACGATTCTGACGCCTAGCACTCCTACCAAAACTTGTACGTATGAGACTCCCTCGTCAGAAAGGCGAGTAGAAGCTCTCCCTCTTCTCAGGGTTTCCGGCCCAGACGCACCAAGAGAGGGGGCGAGCCGCTCGTTAGAAACCTAAATAGGCAGCGTTTACAAACTTTCTCTAACAGAGTCTACACACTGCCATCACCCTCACGTCTTTCCAACGAGAGTGTGGCAGTGAGCAAGAGTTATTGCAATGACGGGACGAGTGAAGGCTAGGAGAGAAAGAATTCATTATCATAACTGCGCTTCTTGTACAGCTATTACAAGACATTTTACAGCAATATAAATAAATTCAACTCCTGGAAACAATGTTAACACTGAAGCAACAAAACAGTCAGCTACTAAGTAGAAGAAGATTTAATCATATAACAACTAAACGGACCTTAATGCCCTCTTCGAAAAAGTGTGGTAAAACAAAACCTAGGGTGTTTATCAAACCAGTAATGCACTAAACAGTTCTAGAACTCTGAGAACATGTTGCGATTCTGCTCGTTTATGCGTTGCCGGCAGAGTGCCCAGCCAATGAAGCGAGTGTGCTTGTGTTGAGTTTCTCTCTTTGGAAACAGACATCCTCGATAATAAGCTAATAATTTTTAAATTCTATACCCTAGAATTAATAACAGAAAGAAGGAAATTTTAACTAGGTCATAAATAAGCATCGTTTAGGTCATAGATGCTTTATAGGTTTTAATAGGAAAATATTGGAACACTTTCAAAAATCCCACACTAGCAAACAAAAATAAGTAAGACAGACACAAATTAATGATAAATGCGAAGACGAGCGTAAGTTTACGACGGTGATGGACAGCATTTTAGGGAAGATTTCGTAATATGAAGAAATAAACCTGCAAAGAAGTTAACGAGGTAAATGAATTCTGAAAAAACGAGGAAAGCTAAGGAGAAGGCGGATATGAGCAGCTTTCTCTGGCGTGATAGCGAGTCTGGAAACATGCCTCAACAACGACCCCAACACTTAGGATCACGGGTCAAATAAAGGGCGTACGGGCAAATTATGCATAGATGAGCTTAAACATGAGCATTAAGTACGCTTGGCCTTTGTAAAATAACAAGCGTAATGTATGAACAACAATTTTTGTACAGAATCACATTCGTATCCAGTTTACTATAGTTCATAGCGACATTTCAAACATTACCCAAAACGTATGAAGTAACCATAGCTAATGAAAACAGTGCAATTTAGAAAATACTCGGTACAACAGTTATATATGACATTTTTAATGAAATAGAACAGCATTGATATTTTTCAGCGATGACCATGTCGCAAATAAACGCTTCGGTAGAGATGTTTTGCCGAGCAAGCAAGCAAAATTACAGGATCATAAAGCTCGCTGGAAGAAAGTGGAGGTAACACACAAAGGGGGAAAGTCTGGGTGTTGATCAGAGCGAGCATTCAGTGCCGCCCGCACTGCAGAGTTTGCCGCCCTCACGCACACGCAGGGAAAGTCCTGCATAGCGAGGCGATGCTGCGCCTTACTGTCTCTCTTGCACTGCAGGCTGTCGCAGTCCCCCACTCTAGTTATATCAATGCTCCCACGATACACTATGTGCGTGCTCTTTAAATGTGAACAGATGTACGATGAGATTATCAATTGTTTAAACGAGATCAGATACTCACAGATAACTGGTGAAACCGTCAAAGCAACAACGTACCTGAAAAAGAATGATAACAAATAAATAAAGGAACACAAAGATTACACGAGGTTCAAAAATTTAAGTCAATAACAAATAACATGAAAGTATAATTATTTGTACACTTACTCACAACTACTTCTCACGACCAAAGTCATTTAAAGATGATTTGAATGTGTGGGCTTTTAATATAAGAAAAAACTTTACAAATTATCCGGAGCGCTTCATATCCGTACTAAGAGATCCTAAATATAATTCATAAGACACGTAAGAGCTCTGATATTTCAGTTAAATTGACGTCAGTAACACATGAGCCAAAGGAAGGAAAGCGTTGGAGTGCCGTCGAGCACGCACCAAAGCGACGGGACAGCAATGCCACCTCTGTGACTGCCACAATTGGACGGCACGACCACTGATGCAATCAGCCAGCACGCCGCTTTGAAGGATGAGTACTGCACCAGAAATAAGTTGGAAAAAGCCTGAGGTCGGAGAGTGACCTCACACCATTCAAGGAAGGTCAGGGGGGAGTGAACGTGACAACGACCAAGTCACGACCTCCGGTGGTCAGCCAGAGGCTTCAGGTGCTGGAACAAGTCACCAAATTTGAACATCCAACAGTTACACGACACAATAACAGACGGAATTCACACTGTGGTTGGTCTAAAACTAAAGGCTCATGGAAAAGTTCGAGCGAAAAGATGGAACTGGACCAAGGCTTCTGAAAACATGATAAGAGCCGTTATTCCAAAAACCAAGTTTAAATACACGCTCTAGCTCACGTAAGTGGTATCCACTAGTCTACTCAACAGCACAACAAAATATTAGTTAGAAAACGTTGGGAATAAATAAATGAGTAGACATTCAACTGATACGCATCAAGAGTACAGGTAGGCCTCTACTTGAACATTGCGAGTTACGAACTTCGGTACACGAGACCTAAGTTGTCCTCAAGTTCAAAGGTAGTCAGTCAAGATTGTCTTGAAGATAGTTCGTAAGAGTAGTGTGCTCCGAAACGATAGTTCTCTCTCACTGTACCCCCATGGTCTCATTGGAACGCGTGTTATGCGCTCCCTAGAACACTTCATTACCATGTGATTGTTGTCAGAGGTTTTTGCTATTATAAGCATTTAAAAAAGCCGGTTAACTACCATGAACAGAGTAAGAATACAGATTATTTGTTACTACTCAACTTCCTTTCATGTGTTGCAGGTTATATATAACAAATTGAATACCACAGAAAATAATTGTTTATACTTGCAAGTCCGAAAGGAGAAAAAGTTGTAATAAAAATATACGTTTCAGTACGGACACACAATCCAATGAACGTATAAAAATCTACTGGAACAGAACCTGTGCGTAAGCTACGGACTATCCATATTTTCACACAGCAAACATTAGTTGAAGGCATCAAAGCTACTACAAAGATCTTAATGGTTGAGATGAGCTTATTTTTGTGAATATCAACGAAACACAAGACCCAAAGTGCTAAGAACGATGTCATACGTTTTCTTTGCAATGCATTGTTCGAAAGAACGTTATTGTAAGACTTCACCCTGGTATAATATCAAATGAAATGCAACAAGGAAAACAGAGAAGTAGTGGTACTACGGGATAAGTTCCACGTAAACAGTGCACAAAATAAACTAATTGAAGTTTTCCAAATGTAATAAATGAAGAATTAAAGCGTCAAGTAAACAGATCTCTACATGTTCCCGCACTGCAGGGGCTCACAGACACCACCTGCTGAGGCCGGCATCAGCGTACCACAAGAAAGGTGAACAGAATGTTCGTATAGAACAGACACAGAATATTTTTTCTGAAATTAACGAACAGATTATCTACACATTTCTCATACACAAAAATAGAGTGTAAAAACAACGTAAAAATACTAGTGATGTTATTAAAGACGCAACCCTGAGTATTTTGTTGACTAAAAGAATGACGGTTGACCGATGACTAAATCTCAGGAGCAACATGAGTTCATTCCCTCACACCTGACTTCTGTACTCACATATCTAGTACCATAATCTGTGTATGAATTATTAACAAACAAAGATATGGACTGGGCTACAGTTATTTGCTAATGAAAAGAGCTATACTAATATATTTTTCATTTGAGTCTAGACAACAAAGTTTAAGCTAAATATTTTTGAAGCAATAACATTTCTCATTGCTTCATGTTATACCATAAGAACTTTCAGCAGCAAGCGAATGAGAATTAGTTGTGTTTAGTGCAGAGGACAGTTTTGAGTGTGACAAGCGACGGGGCACTGGCCGGCGCTCAGACTATACCCGTAGCTACCCAGCGTGAGGCCTGACATGCACCATGCCTCACACCCAACCCTGCTTGTCACGCTCACACAAAAGTCCTCGCACAAAATACCAGAGTTTATAAACATCATAAGGCTAAGAATTAGATAGAAGCAAACAAGAATTAAAAAACTTGCTCGGCTAAATTTTTAACAGCAGAATATTTGCACATTAATTGTATTCTGCATGCGGCCGCAGTGCTGGTAGCATTACTGCAGAATTCCATTATCAAACCAGTTTTTATGCCTCGCAGATACAATCATATAATGAAAATTAAATTAAATTATCCCACTTCCATATTTTTGCCACGCGTACCATACCGCAGAATTCCCCTATCTAATACTAAGAATGACCGTCGTGTGTTTATATATTGATATATTTATTTATGATTCGTGTCACGCTCGTAAGAATAGAAAGGAGAAATTAGCAGTGGCGGTCTTGGTTTTAGTTCACTGGTAAATTAATACACTCATTTTCGCTGTACAAGTGCACTATAATAAGTCACTTTCAAAAAAATTAGAGAGATCCAGAGCCTTATATACTCGAGTCCCTATCGTGGATACCGAATTCGGCTGGGTATTGCATATTGCAATATACATACACAAGCTCGTAGTTGCTTTCAGTAATGCTGAATTTCTGTACCTAGGATATGACACGAATTGCTATAACTACTTCTATTGCGGCTCAAAAATACTGTATTCTAAGTGTTTATTACAGTCACAAGAAAAATAAGTTGCCTTTGAAATAAGCTTAAGCATGGAAACTCCACTCGAACGAAAAAAAATAAATGCTCGTGACATAAACGCCTGTGCGTGAGTGACATGTATGCACACGACTAAATTGACTTACGTGGTTAAGGTGTACGTGCATGACTGATGGATTTACTTTTAGACGGCATGGGACTTCGGTATTGAACCAAGAATGGGCCAAACGGCTCGTTCCTATTGCCTTATTCTATTCTATTCTAACAAGACTGAATCGAGAGCGAAAAAGAAAAGCAAGAGAAAGATTATCTCAAGAACAAGTTGTTGTAAGGCAACAGAGGCGGAATCAGTGTGCAAATGCAGTATGCATTGCGTTCTTATGTATAATTTTATTTAATATCTTTCCAACAGTATTTGCCATCATTTATGATGGCACGGGTACACTAGTATAATAATAAAGTTTGTTGCTTGGTCCGTCTTCCTGCCACGCTCTTAAGGATTTAGATAGGCGGAAATTCGGTAGGGTATACATGCATTGTAAGCATTATATTGTGGATACCAAAGATACATCCTTCAATGTGGAAACTCATTTGCAAAAACCCGCGTCCACGGGTAAATCAAACGAATAATTCAGTTAAAAACGATTTTTTTCACGTGTGGGTCTACTAGTAATAGAATATAATTTGGGGGCCCTGGTTAGAAGAATAGTGAATGCAGGTAACACAAGTGGCAAGGTAGTGGCTGTGTTTGCACGCTGAACAGAGCACCACGAACCTCCAGGTGATACGTACTTGCACTTCTACCGTTACAGTGCAAGTGATAAAAATCATCATGAGGGCGGCCAGGTGCCGGAAAAACGACACATTCAAATGAAAAATATTTACATGCTTGGCGCTGCTTTATAATTGTGCAATTTACACATCTAGTGACATAAAAGTGAGTTGAAGTGCTCGAAAATTTTGGCGTGAAACAATACAATATATTATAAAATATGGAGACAATTAAAAAACATATATGATAGTGAGACAATAAAATGAAGTATAAAGTAGTGAGACTTCGGCAGGTTGTTTTATCTCGGTAGAGTAACTTGAAACCAAACGCAATGTTCCTTGTGATGTCACAACCACACAAGAACATGCATAAAAGTTTTTACAGTAATGAGTAATAATCGATATCACTGATCAGAAATTTATAGACTACTTGCACGTTAAACATGGCAATCATATGAAATAACCCCTGCAACCAACACATTTCAACCAGTTTTCAGGCTACTTGAGACGAACTCCTCCCACTGCCATCACACAAGAGGTTCGAGTTGGTACTCTGCTAGTGGGCGTGGCGGTTAAGAATAGACTACAAGAGTCTAGGGACGGAATTGTGAGGCTGATTGTTGCACGTCACCTCCATCACTCGAGTAATTCACCGATGAGGTACAGAGAAACGCTACACTCTTCACTCATAATGCAGGTGACAGTTTGTCAGTTCACACGATGAATGTGTGCTCACGCTACGCCTCGCTTGAACAACAAAGCAGAGGAGCAGCTCACACGCACCACGAATGATGCTAGCACAAATGAGCTAAGTGTTCTGCCTAGCTACAACGATGTGATGAATACCTCACAAATGAATGCAAGAACGCAAGCGAATTTTAGTTACAGAAGACAGGAGTTGACAATGCAATACTACCACAGAGAGGTACCTAAAACTTGGGCGATACATTATTCATCTCAATATCAGTAACGCAGAAATTCATCTTCCAAACCGAGAAAGTGGCGAAGGCTGAAGCGCTCAGAAACCCTCGGAGCTCATCTTGCCTGTAACTCGCAAGAGGCCTACACAAATCCATCTCCATCGCCTCACTCGATCGCCTGCAAATCTGAGCATTAGGAGGGCCACATTTTCGAAGACCATTTGGCGCTCGACAAGCATCTCGAGTTTACAAGCACATTTCTTCAGTGATCCTCGCACCGTGAGCAGATTCCTGATTCCTCGAACCTACATTAGAGATGAAATAATAGATCTCAGAATGAAGGAAAATTCAATGTTCACTACACGTACACAAAAAAGGGTACTTAACTTGTTCCGTATCTAATACATCGACGCACATCCACCATTACATTACAGTATATCTTCAAACTACATTTGTTCAAAAATAACACACGTGTATGTTCATAACAATATCCGTTTCTTCAATAAATCTTATTCCAGTGTTAAGTATGGTCATATCACAATAGTGAACCACGAAGTTATGGGACGAGAATGTCTAACATATCACAAGAATACCAATTTTGAACACGACCACACCTGATGACCAGCAACTGAACAGACGTACACTGAGAGATACAAAATCATAGAGGCAGAATTTGTCTGTGCAGCTCGTCTCGACACTGCAGCTTTAGCTCTACTTCCCTCTTGCTGTGATAATTCACAACGCAGGAGCCTAGTGGAAAAAGTAAAATCTTTCGAGAATTCAAGTACTTAATGGAAGCATTTCACGCAGTCTGGGAATCTCGATTTCTACTGAAAAACATGTTGCAGGTACCAAGCTCAGGGACGAAAACGAGCTGCAATCTTCAAAACGTGTTCAATAGAGTTTGAACACACATCACTATGTTTTTCCTCAATTCTAACTAACTCACAAAAAAGTTTCAGAGTGAAATCTGGAATTTCAGTTTCATAAACTACACTACTTAAATGAATGCACTAACAAATACACATCTGAAACCAGTGATTTCTCGGACGGCCATTCTTAAATTCTGAACATGACGAGTATGTTTCATCAATAGTGAGAAGATACTTAGCTAACCAAGGAATCATCCACGGCAAATTAAAAAACATGAGGTAACATACGGGTGCAGACACTGACCTACTCCTAGTTATGCCTGTATGTCAGACGGGCTCGAAGGCACGGTGAATGGGGAGGTCAAGTCAGTGTTTTACGCACTTATGGCACGCACACTCAAATACGGCAATCCAGCGACATAAATAACAGGTCATCTCCTCGATGAGACCTGCATGGATGTGAGGTGGTGCAGCGTTGACAGCAAAGCGCAACGAGTCATGAAACACAGGTCATTGAAAGCATCACAAGTGCTGATTGTATTAACACGGCGCCAGATGGTGGAACATGACCGGGCACTGGATGACCCACATCACTGCTGGTCCAGGCTGTGCTGGGTGTGGGCAACAGCCGCTACACGTTCCTCTACGATTCATCAATTCAATTATCTAAACTCTTGGCAAAGTATCTTAACCGAGACATGATTACTGAAAATAAGTGAAATAAAAATACAGTACTTCAGATGACAGTGCACTGTCTGTCAGCCAAGTGTGTGCAGACGTACTCTAATAAGGTAAGTGCAATTACAGGCATCTGCGTAAGTACGCCAGCAGAAACACAAATGTTACAAAATATTTTCTAATGTCTCCTAAAGACATATCATTAAAATGATTTTTTTCAGACCTAACTGAGTTCTGACACTACAATGGTGTCAAGAACGAGGAAGACCGAGTGGTGAAATTAAATCTCATTAATTGTCGACAAAAAATACGCCTTGCTGTGCAGTAAACAAAGAAGACAACGCAGTTATCGAGGACTAATTGTGCGAGTAAAAGTTGATTTGAAGCACAACGCTTAAGCAAGACAATGCTGTGTTCGGACTTGTGTTTGTTTACTGAGTAATTGCCTCTATTGTTCGCAGTGAACCACGTTTTCTCCCAGCACAAGGTAACTCTCGTTGAAGCTCCTGTGTTGTAGTACAAAGTAAAACAGCACTGCATTTCCCCTCGTACAGACGCCAGGCAAATTGAGGCGAGCCTGCGCAAGTCCAGCCACACTTTCTCCTGATGGCCTTGGGTGTCACACCGTACTCGTATAGTCCTGTGACGCAGGGACATGAAACTTCAGAAGCAAAAGTTAGTGGCTCACATCCACAGCGCGGAATGTTGTTGATCCGTTTCAAATCTTAATAGTAAAACGTCTACTCACCTTTTTAACACAGCTGCTCAGCATGAATGAAGTCAATATTTTAGCACACAACCAATATTTTCAAATACCCAAACAAACGAAGACCTACAAAGCTTTGGCGGCACGACCATGTTGCATCTTACACCAAGGAATTAGAGGGCATTAACCTCGCAAACAGTTTAGTCTTTAGCTTATATGACAGCATACAGTACATCACAGTAGTCCCTATGTAGGGATTTCAACACAAACAACCAAATACATGAAATATACACAAGTTGCAGCAGGTAAAATACCATCAAACACGAACGAGAACTCCGCGCAATTCCATTACTGTTAGCCCGGCTTGTAGGATTCCTCATAATTCAGTTATTTCATTGAGTACTATTTTCAATTATAAAAGGAAAATAAAACAAAATATTTTGCAGATACTAAATTAGCAGTTAGCAGTGAAAAGAATAAAACGGAAACTCCATAATGAAAAGTTGTAAAACTATCAATTTGTAGATTGTGTAAAATACATAAAATAAAACATAAATAAAAGTGTACTTAAATACGTGAATAAAGCAGTAACTAGACAGCAAATTATAAATATCAAAAATAATGGAAGCATTGAAACGAGGCATTTGGGTTCATTTCAAAGGCAACATTATATTCACTAATTTGTAGAATAAAACATTTCGAGAACAGTAGAGCCTTGGAGAATACGGTTTCCTTACACCCAAATGAGTAGTTACAGATAACCCAGTTGTCCAAATAATTAGGAGTTTCAGTAGCATCAGAATTCAACCATGAAATACACCGACCCTAACGAGGGAAGATAAAATATTGTGACGGCCGCCTCAACTCTTTGTCCTGTATGCACAACTCGTAAGCCTTACGACACTCTCAATCAGGCCAGAACTGTTTAGGAATCGCCAAGTAAACACTAGACCACAGTTAACAAGACTTCATTAAACGCTAAGAACTTTGATGTGGAACTGTTTAGCTTACTGTTGTATTAGTTCTTTACAGTATGTTTACGCTCGATATCACAGAAGTATTAACGCGAGCAAAATCAGAATCGCCCCCGTACTTCATGTCAGAGACACACAATTTAAAGAAGCATGCAAGAGTATTTCTACTGGTCACGGGCTAGCTAAACTATCGTGAAGGTCAAGCAGACAGCTACAATAGAGGTAAAACCCATTTCTGTATACTCCGATAGTCAAATTAAAGTTCAGGCTCAATAATACAGTACACAAATACTGCGAGAATTATTGAGAAAACTAAAATCATGATAACGCTCAAGAGTGAGAGGGATATCAGCTCGCGGAATACCACCCATGGTAGAGGAACATACCGCTCACAGCAGAGAACTACAAAGTAGAGACATGCCACTAACAGCAGAGGAATACAAGACCGACAGATATTTAATGAAGAACCCCTCCCCCCAGTTATAAAAAGTACCGATTCTATATTCATCTTACCTCTTGGAACCGGTTCATTATTGCAATGTGTGTGCGCATGACTGAAATGCCTGTGAGTGATTAAGGTGTGTGCATGTAACTGAATTGTCTACAACTCGTTCCTGATGCCCCATTCTATTCTATTATACAATGTGGTCCCTCTGAGACTGTCCAAGCGGCTGAAACATAACAAGACTTTTGAGTAGCGCCAAGCCTGAACACAGTCAAAGGTTTCGTGAACGTGCGTGTAAAGGATGACACAAGTAAAATAGCGTCGGAAATTTGAGGCGTGCAAAAGAGCACTCAGCTCTGACATGGGAATGACGTGACGCAGCACGCGTGATTCCCGCCAGAAAATCGTGACAAGCGACGGCCCCCACGAGGGCCGAGCACTTCAGTCACGAATGCCCTTGAAGAAATTCAAGTTTCGCTCAGAACTACCATGCACAAAATTATGGATTACATGAAGAATGCTAAGTAATGAAGGGCTGGGATGACTCCGATTCACGTGAGCGCATATACGGATTTTTTTTTTCAGAAACGAAACCAAATAAAATAGGAACAGTGAAGACAACACCCAATCAGGATGTTACCGGAAAGACGTGTCAGCTATTCAGCGTCAACAGAAAGAAAAGAATCAATAGTCCACTCAACCGTAAACCTAAACCTGAAGTAATTCTATACGGGAAGAGTTGAATCTATTTTCGATAATTTGCAACATCTTTGAGAAGCGCTTAGTTTCTTAGGAACGTTCACAATACACTGCTGAGAATAAGCAACATCAGTATATTCCCACGTAAGGAGCTAGAGCTAATACTGCCAAGATCTGCTGACAATCTCCTTCAGCACGCCCACGCCAGAGAATTTGTACCGTTTATTACAGTGTAGAAGAGGCGTAAATGTTTCTTAGTTTACACTTTAAAACGAGTACGTTTAACTTCACGTTTCACAGTAAATTAGCTATAAAAAGATAATGGCATTAAAATCATTCAATCTATTTCTATGAGATGGATTACATTTCCTAGTGTGGTTTAATGTAGTCCCTCCAGCCTACAGAGTTTATACCCTCGACTCCATCCTAGACGAGTACACACCGCAGTTCGTCTCGCTAATTTCCAGAAACACAAACTGAGAAAATTGGGCCCCATAAATAACTGTAACAAGCCTCAAGGAAAAACCGTTGCTAAGGTGCGAAGGACGATGAATCTCGGTCGAATGTGCTTCTAATCTGTGAAAAATATTTACTTTAGATAATAATCATCGTTCTATACGAGTAACTTACAAACGTTGACAAGCCTAAAATTTCCAGCTATCATATGGTATAACAAGCATAGATAATTTCCATACTCTGATGAGCGCCTTACTCGCCAATACTGCTGGATATTCATCATCATGCAGAAATTTGATAAATTAATCTACCTTGATTGATTAAAAGAATAAATAAAATATCATACAATTAAATAACTGAATACCGACAAATTAACACAACTTCTTTTATATAAATAACCGGCTGTTGTACTAATAGTAAAACCTAATCTTCTAGAACAAATCTGTTTCTTCTGAATCCGAAGAAGTACACAGAACACAGCGTAAGGTGTACAGACATGCTGAGGAGCGTACAAAACACGTTACAGGCGTCACGCGACAGTTCACTTGAGCGCCTGAATGCAAACACGGCAGCAAGAACACGAGTCACTTCGACACGCCCGATAGCATCGTAATAAAAATCTAGTAAATTCAAGCTGTGGAATAATTCTAACTAATTTTAGCACACAGGTCCATTTCAGAGATATCGCAACCCCCCTAGTAACTCGGCCTAAACAAACAAAACAAAGGTCAGCTGAGCAGCCCCAGAGTAGCAATAATAAACAAGACTATTTTTATGCTTTAACATGCGGAGTGAGAGGTGGGGGCGAACACAGCCACACAGCGTGTTTCACACCAAACACGCCTGATATGCAGTTGTCAGTAGCAGACTAAAGCGAGCTAGTGACACTCTTACACAAAATACATGAAGCAAAGCTAGAACTTTAACTGAAATCAAGGAACATAATACGAAAATTTAAAAATAGCAACATTCACGGTCATAAGAAAACAGATCAGCGGCCTAGACTGGGTATGACGTCATTCTTTGAGAAGGACCTAAAGTTACTGAAGATGCTCACGTGTCTGCAACTAGAAATACTAGCAATGCAATAAGGACACTAATGAGCAGTGCCTGAAAAGAAACGCCAGTGAGTTTGAGATGTGCGAGCGATTGAGTGAGATGCCTCAGGTATGCAGGGCAGGAGGCTGATTGACGCATGTTCTCGAACAGCCGTCCTCTTAATAAAACATGCCGGCTCATAAAGACACGAAGTTCACTTGAGAAGACAAAGTGCATACATCATAGGCCGTCTGTCGCCTTAAGCCACGAATTAAGATGGAAGGTAAGCGAGCGTAATGCAGCATTTAGTTTATAAGATATTTATTGGGCAATAGCACATGATTTATGCATCCTCAACTCGTTCATTTGCATTTGTATTTGAGGTATGAAAACAAGGTCGAGTTCAGCGCACACAACACAGCAGCAAAGAATTATAATGTCAAGTCAATGTATCGTTTATCAAATCAGGATTGCGCATCCCAAAAAAATAGCTTATAAATAACCTAATCCAACCCGAAGTTCTTGAACGAATTCCGAGTGCTTCTGATGAAAAATATAAAGTAATATTAGATGCTTAGCAAAACTTCTAAAAATAAGTATTATGTAATAGTCGATATGACGTAGAGCTGATCCAGTTGTGGGTTAGTTGAACGCTTCTTTAAAGGCTTCAGAATCGTTTGGAGCGCATGCTGAACTGCCCCCACTATAACAACATACTTTTTCGACGCAAAAATGGGAGTCTGTGAATTGCCTTTTTTATTACGGAAAAACCAAGAATTTTACAAAAGCAAATTAGGACATTATTAGGACATTATTAGGACATTATTCAAACCGGTACGCTAATTTAGAATATTTATAGTTCATAGACAAGCATTTAATTGCAAGCAAATAGGCAAATATTTTAGAAGGTATCAGCAGGAGGAAAAGAAGGTCATCAGGAGAGTAATATGAAGTCAAGTTTGAACTCTCAAGCCCCCATGCATTCGAAGATTAGTTCACAGCCTCAAGTTTACTTCGTCTGAACACCAGAACTTCTATTGGGCATATCTGAGGTGACACCATGTACACCATGAGGCCAGTGGTCCGCATCTTCTTTTGCTTGCTATAATTTTCCAACTACAACACTGTGATCAAGCATCACAGACCGTGTTGCTATACCTGCTATAAAACCTTTGTTCTGTACATAAATGCACAAGTAATATGGTCTGCGTTGAAAGCATAAAAAACTTGTGAAATGTTTCATTGCTCTTCAATATCCTACATTTTCGGATTCATAAACGTCCCCAGAGTATAAAATATTAGTACGGAAGTCTCTTTCGAGAAGCAGCAATACGTGGATTTGCTCAAGTTTCCAAACTTCAATAATCTCTTCGTTTAAGAAAATAACACTTTTCACGCATGCACATGATATTGTATCGCAATGTGTTATTGGTCTAGCAAGCAATTGTCTAGAAACTGAAACTTGTGACGGATGAGGAACAGCAGCGATGTGACAACAAGTAATAAAAATGAAAATGCGATACAATAAATAATTCAGTAAATTAAAAAGCAATCACAACATTACCATAATTTAGCTTCTTAATTTATTCGAGCCCTTCACAGGCATGATAAACGATCTGTTAGAACAAGCCACGCTATATTGAAGCAACATTCATCACGTTATAGGTCACTGGTAAGGCAATTGGGCTACCTGAACCTCAATATTAGGGAAATACAAGGTGAACAGAACCGAAACACAAGTGGAAAAGATGTAAGTAAGAATTGCGAAGGTTACATGGACGCGAAAATATGCACAATGGTTCGAGGAATTCACTAGAATTTACAAAAAAAAATCAAAACTCCATGACGAAAAAACGGCCTTTCACTACAGTAAAGATCAACTTGCACAAGCCGCACACACGCTCGCTAAAGGCCAGCAAATCAATATTCGTTCAATCGTGAACTGAAAGTCTGAATTAAAGCTACATTTTTGGTTACATTACTAGAAAAAATATGCATTTTGGCTGTAGTACTTTACTTTTACTGGAGCTTATCTTAGGATCAGGTATATTGAGAGGGTGCTAAGTGTCTGCACTCGACATGAGATAACGATTAGGTCACAGCTAGGGCACCCACACGAGACGGCGGTGCGCTACAGCACCTCGCGTTGCAACCAAGGCTTCCACTCGGCCCTCCTTCGCAAGCTCGTGTCAACAGCCATGTCCTTATGCGGCAGATGAACGATCTGTTACATCAAGCCGGGCTATATTGAGCCAACTGATTTACCATGCTGTAGGTCGCTTGTAAAAAAATTTGGCGACATGAACCTTGACATGAGGGAAATAAAAATGAAAAGAATGAAAGCACAAGACACAGTTCGGAAATGAAACCTATAATTTACGGAAATCAGTGCTACAGACAATACAAAGAAGTGCTAAATATCTCTTTGGATACATCATAAAAGAATTTGTGAAGCAAAACTATAGCTAAATAACTAGAAGAGTAGGGAGCTAGATTTAACCTTCGTATCAGTTTTTAACATCAGTTTCTGCAAGAAAACCAGCTTGTTAACTAAGAAAATTTCTAAAAATCGCACATTTAGTTGTTTTTGATACGGTTATATCCATGATGCATTTGCCTGGTCAGAAGTACCAGCGGAAAG
>VCRD01000368.1:162423-217458 GCA_006783055.1 Trinorchestia longiramus
TGAAGGTGTTTCCATTATTTTGTCCACCACCTGTATATCCATGATGCATTTGCCTGGTCAGAAGTACCAGCGGAAAGCTTCAAGTAATTATCCCTAAGAAAAAGAGGATGAACGATGATTTGATGCAGGCATTCATGGGAGTAGAGCCGCTACTGAGTCTTTGAATTAGAGCTCTGTTACTAGCTGAACTTCAGGATCACGGATCTAGACTAATTTCACATATTTTACCAAGAGGACACTGGATGTTTCTTCCAATATCGCGGCTGACTTTATAAATTATAAAAAATTCGTAATTGTTACTCTTCAAAATTCGACAATTTAAATGGGAATTATTTGAAACTCATAAAAAAATGACCATTTCAAATGGCGTTCGTCGCTTGTGTTTGTTAGTAGCACTCTATTTGCGCCAGACATTATAGCAGGTGATGGTAGGAAACTATATGTACGTTAGCCTTCCCGTTTCATTATTAAGCTTCAAATTAAAATTTAATAACTCGAACAAAATGTCACATTTTAACTTGAGCTGTCATTATTTTTCTTAAGGAGTTTGGCAACTTTTATGACCATGTCAATTTTTTCAGGGCGTAGGCACGACTAGACGAAATATGAGTGTAGTAAGCACCTTGGAAATTACGGAGCAAAATTACGAGATGTTTGCCAGAAAAGACAAGATGCACTAAATAAAAGCGATGGCGATCAGCCCACATAATCCAAGAGAGCAGAGATCATACGCAGAGAGGGCATCTCGCTCAAAGTGACGCAAAGCCTAAGCTCTGGAGTACCTTTCTCCCTCTCACTCTCAGGAGGGCCAGCCCCTCTCTGTCACCTCCCCCTGCGCCACCACACAACACCTGTTGCACTTTTCCATCCTAACAACAATATCAGTTACTGTTTTGAAAAAATAACGCCAATAAGCCTCTCCACTAAAAATAACGCATTTTGTACGCACAAAACTGAAGAAAGAACTTGAGTAATATGAATAGGAAAGTACATAGAATTATGAAACGATGGGATCTTGCGATGTTAGCGAAGTAGACACATTGATGAGTCATGACTAGTCTGCTACCAGGTTACTGTCAAGTTCTTGAGTGTGCTACATCTCAGAAACTTAAACCTTTAGCGACCAATTTGTTTTTCTAGTTTCTACGTCTAAGCTCACAAAGACCGTCTGTACACTGATGCAATGAAGCACGCTGAGAGCCAGGCAGCCAAAAGAACGACGCTGTAACATGCTGCCGCGTTCAAACCTAGTAGCAACCTCATATTGCTCACTGTTTAATTATTAGAACAATTCTCCCAAAAACCTTTAAAGACGACCGAATTGTCCTTTTAGTAGCTAAAGGGTTAAGCAAACATCCACAGGTTTCAATAGCAGTAAGCATTACCGTACCACATACTCGAAGCGGTCCAAGTAGAAGCTATGATAATATGATGGCATCCAACTGTTATGGGCCTGACCATGCGTATTCAGAGGTTTCACACAATAAATACATGACGAAGAAAAGCTTAATCCTTTACGTTTACAGTCCAAACGTCTAAATTTCCTCGCATAAACCGTTTAAATAATTATATGTTAGTAGAGTACGAAACTCCAAAAATGTCACATACGTCAGTAACATTAACTATTAACCGTCCACAGTGAGTCAAGCGCTATAATGATTGAACACTGAGCAACTTTGCGTGTCAGACATTCATTACCTAAAACTTTACATGGTAAACGCTACGGCAAGAGTCGGTCAATAACCATTTTAGATGCTCCATGTTTACTAATGAATATTCAAAGAGATGATATTCTGACACCGTATTTAAAGCTACAGTATGTGCGTCAAGTAGAGTAACACAGTGGGAACACGAGAGAGAGTCACAGCCGATAACGTATCAAGTCTCGTGTATCGCTAAGCTTCGGTACACAGAGAGCGCAGGCGTGACAGCGCGGTCGCTAGACATCACATGGTACATCAGGGAAGTAAGAGTGCCGCAACAGATAAGTACACGAAAGTAGATTAGCAAATTGTCTAAGCACTAACCAAACACTCCGAGCAGGATCAAAGACTCACCGAATGGCACCGCAACTTGGCATAGGATACAACACACAATAAATATACACGACGACCTACATTTATGATTTAAGCGCTACTCATTAGTAACATTCATTCCGCGTTCTTTATGGAAATCAGGCACCAGTGCTAGCAGAATGCTGATGTACATTTATAGAAGATCGTCACACTGGATGTATGTATATGTTACTTTGAAGCACTTGCACTCGCTGAATGTAACAATTTCAAAGAAATTTCACGTAAGATAACACAGAAGACGACATTTTCCGTTGTGTAAACTGTGCCAGCTGCACAGCAAAATTTACACCGCCGACCCAACAACAGCTTCTGCAGAAACCTGAACACTATTCGCAGGTCACTTGTGTCTGCTTGTCGCACATTAGAAAAAACGTTTTCTGGTGGATTATTAACACTGCAGTTTAACAAAATAACCTGCTTAGTATATAAAAACACTGAGTTACAGTACTTCTTTTTTTCAAAATGATTCTATTTACATGTATTGTTATTCATAAACTTTATGAAAATTACAATGAAAATGATTACCTCCCCAGCATTCGAAATGAAGAAACATCTTATACTTGCGAATAGGAATGGTCCAATTTTGGTGTACGAAAAAAACGATCGCATAGTTTTCAGTTACCCGTCAAAATAAATTGAATTTTGGTATTCTGCTTCGCCCTCTGTATTCATGTGAAATCTACTGATCATCACTTATGTAAGCATTCTCAGGGATTTATGCACAATAAAAACATATTTAAATAAAAAAAAATAATGCAAGTATGTGAATTGTTTATTCCATCAAATGACGATTTGTTTGTAAATGAGCAAAAAAAATTATGGTTAATTGAAAAGAAGTCAATTATCAACACGGGGCCTGTGTTAAATAAATAAATAAATGTTAATAAATGCATAAATTGGTTTTATAACATCGTAAAAGCATTTTATTAATTTTCATTAAAGTGTATCGGCTTACGTGTGATAACTGTACACAATATGTCAACCCACCCTTTCCCTCGAATAGGAAACATACGAGCACATCATTTCTTCGTAACTACTCACTCACTACACAAAATTCCTGTGATCAAATTGGCTGATTCGTAAGCGGGTAGCATGGAACCCGTTTAAGGAACACAGTTTTCATTAAATATGCTAGCGCTAACAAATAATAGCATCATCACAGCAAGAAAAGCGAAAAGCACACCAGAAGGTTACACTCAAGAAGGGATAGCAAAAACTTCAAGCGTCTAGATTAAAATCCCACACAGATCCTGTCATTCAGCAACACTATGAAAAAATTCTAAAGGCAAGGCAACTAAAAACGAATTAAACTTTTTAAACAGGAGGGAGCATGAATTGCATAGTTCTGTAGTAATTTCACTTCAGTGCCTCTGTAAGTCCTCGTCTATTTTACTTGGACATTGTAAGTATAAATTCGTTCTTGTGTTGCCTGTCTTATCTAAATGATAGTCTGAACGAGCGCCAGCCTGTACCCTGCTACAGTTCATGATGAACGCTCGTCTCACTTTCATTTCGGTAGCTGCCAGAAATAAGGTGGCAGTGAAGCAAAGTTCACCCCACCGTCTATTTAAGACCATTATCTATTAGCTCACCAAGCTCAGCAACAGCATTAGCCAGAAAGAGGTAAAGAGGTAAAGAGTTGGTGCAGTGAAAGTAGTTTATATGAAATCCCTTTCCACAAAACTGTGCAAGCAGTGTGCAAACCACACAGTCGTAAATGGCGCGCCACATCGGTACTTAACATAAAAAGCTTCACACGATTCAAGCAGGACAGAAATAGTTGGGTAACGGTCACATTAGGTAAATGTTCAGGCTATCCTGAGGAACTTGATACTACAGATGGAACCGCGGCCGCGCCCGCTGCTGACCGTTCCAGTGAGGCACAGAACTGCAGGGAGAGTAGGGACTCCAGCGGTCCAAGGTCGAGTGCTCTCCAGTCCATATTAAATGACAAGACCAGCGCACCTGCTCTCAAGGACTTCGTATAGTAGCATGGTAAACTAACTATCAACTTATCAAATATGTAATATAAGCGAAAAAATATTCGCTTGTGTAATGGAATATATCAAATTTCACGTTGGCAGTGACAGCAATGCAAATTTTGAACACATTTCAGCACTTTCCACTATGCCTTGAAAATAATGCGACGAGTGACTGAACACCCTTGCTTCTAGTGAGATGAGGCCATGGATTTCGTGATAGGCAACTGGTACAAGATCGAATAAAAAGGATACGCAAGAAAATCAGAAGAAAACTCTTAGGACCGGTACTATATGACAGTGAAGTGGTCGTACGCACGAGTTCCACACAAAAGCATGCGCATGTAGAAGCAGTCTGAATACTCGAGCCCTCACAGAGCGTAAACTGAGTCCTACCTTGCAGAAGCAGGAGCACCAATAACTACTGCAGGGTTCAAGAGGCATAACTATTGCGCCCTATGTGACACCGCTTGTTTATTTTAAATGAATTCCCACTGAAACGACAAAACATAAGCAGTTACAGAAATAATGAAGGATCTACGTTTTGCACTGAACGTAATGGGTTCAAAAACGTTCTAGGAAAACAATGAGCTCTCAAATTTAAAACTAGAGACATCAAAACGAAGACAGGATTAATTCTTAATATACATTAAACATATCGAATATGAATTCGTTGTTACTTCACTGAACAGAAAAGTATTGGAAAACTGACATCACCTATGAATGCAAACGAGCATGAAGAACGTCAGAAAAGTGTTCAAAACTAAGAACTAGGCATAAATGAAGGATTGCACACCCTTAAAAAATGTGTGAATGTGCTTGGATGAAAACAGGTATTCCTGGAAGGAGCCAGATGTTGAGAGCCATCAATTCAGCAAAGGTTATCGAGTTGTGCAGTAAGGAACAATAGCGAGTACCACCTAAGCGCTGACCTCATTAAAGCATATAATTGATACGCCACACGCAACCCTAATGCGCACAATTTACGAGCTTTGCCTAGCCTTTCTTCTTTTTTCAGCCTCAAATGCTACGGCGCAAACAAGTAAGAACGAGTACCATCTGCGCATAAAAACAGCACCTGTAATGCACAGATGGGACTTCAATTTTTTCCACAGCTTTGTAGATGTTCAAGCGCCTGACTTCGGTGAAGGCTTACCTGACGTCTGAACCTATGCAAAGGTACTTATTTTTGAGTCGTTTAAGGAACGACGATTTTTTCTCCCCTGCCAGCTTTAAAACGCACTAAAATGTTTGTCTAAAATGAACTTTCGATGACATTTTTCCGTATGTGGCTGTAAGTGTTCATTTCTCAAGCAAAGCAGCAAGTAAAGTTCAAGTCAGTTCTGCAGGTCACAGATTGACACCTGAATGGCTAATATCAGATAAGTGAACGCTAGCAGCCACCAACAGAGGAAGCTAGAAGCACACCAAACAATTATAACTGTCTGATGGTGTTGTCTCTCTCCACCGGAGCACCACACGGTCTCCTTGCGCAATGGACGATGAGCGACAGCCAGAAACAAGAACAATATTTATGCTAAGTACACTGAGAACAATACAAATTGATTGGCAAGAAGCTTAACTCTTTACACTAACCCAGACGTTAGAAATGTCTTCCCATACAGGCGCGTTGGGAGGTAAATTTGGAATGACATGACCTTCCACTTTGAATGGCGAGAAAACACCGAGTCTTAACACTAAGACTACCAATACGAGAACTGTCCGTCTCGTCTTTATCAGGCTCGCAGCATTCAAGACCATTTCTCCCACGTCAGCAAATCCCCAACCATCATAAAATTCGGACAGAATTCAGTCTTCTAATTTGAAGTTTTTGAAATTAATAAAACTGTGGATTAGTGGAAAACCGAAGCATAGAATATTTTAATTCGAACTAAAATTCATGACTTCCTCCAAGATTTGAGTCGCTCTCCTCTTCATGGAGAAATCAACACAAAGCTATTTAGTCATCGCCAATCTCATTTTCAGTTACACTAAGACGATTGCTGTATATGTACGAAAAAACAATATATTTCGTTTAACACGTTGCCTCCGATTGCCTGTGTAAAACTTCACTTTGTACGCATAGTCACTAGAAGGATCTGAAAAAATTACAGAACCTAACCTCAGTGGTACACGTGCGTACCACTTCGGAGGCAACGTGTTAACACGTTTGTTGCGATTGCCTGATTGGTGTAAAACTTCACTTTGTACGCATAGTCACTAGAAGGATCTGAAAAAATTACAGAACCTAACCTAAGTGACCCACCGGTGGGTCGCATCGCAACAAACGTGTTAACGGAAATTCACCGGATATAGGAATGAACCATTATATGCACAATTCTGCGCAAGTAGCAATGACTGCAGCAGAATACACCAAAAAGACACTTTCCACTTTACAACTAGGATTTTACCATCACGCAACAGCAGGAAACCGAACAATGAGTGGAAATAACAGTAGTAATAGTATGGAAGGAATAAAGTTTTTCAACTCAAGGAAAAGTACTTCAGTAGGCAGTACGAAAGGAACGACATATCAATTAGTGATTGGGCCATACGAAAATTTTCAACGATTCTTTCTAAGTGTCATAATTCCGATACGGTTCCCAATCCCAATTACTGCTTATTTTTCCCCATCTGGTCAGATATCTAAGTACTATATTCATAAGATAATTGAATTTTTTTACCATTGACCTGCAACCGTATATTACAAATGTCTCAATGAAACTGTATCATTTCACTCGGCTTTTCCGTCTTGCAAGAATGTACGGCGTTTGCACACATACTGAGCTTGTTTATTACACAGAAACAAGGTTGAAGTTCATGTTTATTGCCGAACTTTCTCTTAATTTGATGATACACTCCTACCAGTCACTGAATAAATCTATAAAAAAATCAGAGAAAACATCAAACATGCCAATAGTAACAAATCTACTGGATTACATCGGCGTCGTACCAAACGTATCAAAATCATTTTAATTGGAAACCATCTAAATTTGATATTTTAATACTAATTTTCGTAACTCTAGAGGTGTGACTCCTTCTCAGTATCGGCAGTTGAATTGGCAGGTCGATACATTTATTAAACAGGAAAGAATCGTTTTAGGAATCGAAAAATATTTTACAATTTGGAACTCCTATACCGATGCCAATTCTGATGTAAAGAAAAACCTATCACATTTCGATTTTCGATGGATTTTATTGATCGTGCCATCACTAATAATAACCAATTACTAATGGCAAATTGGTGGGTGTAACAAATGAATGATACTGACACAACACACGGTGACAAACATAGAAAGTCTTCAAGAATGACACCGAGAGAAGGTGCAGATGTATGCACATAAATTACTCTTCTGTGAGAAATCGTTGCCGCTGAGGAAGCAGCATGGCTTTCCTGAGGAATAATAGACGACACAAACTGAAGTAGCGAGTTCTTTAAAAGGAGCGTGGAATTGTCAGGGTGTCTGAAATATGAGGCGCCGCAAACGCCAGGTCAAAGAACAGGTGTGTGCGTGTGACCTGACACGGTAGCCTTTCAGGGGCTGAAGCAGTGATGGCGCTCGCACAGCAGGCTCTTATGGTCATACAGCGATGCTTGACACACTCCCTCTGCGTGCTTACTGAACATCATGCATGAACAGGCAAGTCGCTCTTATCATCATGATCACTTATTTCAAACGTTAACAATTGCAGCACAATTCAGGTAATCCTGCCAGTAAAAGCTTGGAAAAATTTAATTTCAGAGGCATCCCAGGAACACAAAATTTGAGGTGCTCGATTAGTACAATCTACTGAACATTTCGAACCGACACAATGATCAAGTGAGAAAAACAAACAAGAATAAAAGCACTCTTGCAAGATGTCTGTCACATGTAACCCCGGCCTCCCTGTACGAAAGACTGAAAAGGACAAAACGGGAAGACATCCAACAATTAAACCCAGAATGAACGCTTGCAACCTAGTTTCTGATTTACGCAAATAGTTAGAGAATCGGCCAAGTTGAGATATAATCTCGACTGGTGGGGCTCAGGACTGTACACATTCCCTGAGTGCACAATCCCTCAAAATACATTCAATGACAATCTTCAGCGTAAAATTGTCTCCACTATCGAGTGATGATACTGCAAGTGCAACGATCAAATTTTGCGAGAAGATTACACATAGAAAAAAGTACAAATAGGACGGCCTGGTCGTAAGGTCATCGAGACATATACTTGAATACTGCCCGCGCATGATACTCGTGAAAAACTTTGAACTATAAGCTCAAAGTTTCATGTGACCCGACAGTCGGCTACGAATTAACGTAAACTGTTTCGCAAGAGTTATGTCCTCTCTTGCAACGACGGCCATGTTGAGAGGATTGAGGCGCGAGCAGAGGCTCGTCCTAAACTTGCAGCACAAATGGGCATTGCCACACAGTTCTCAGGGAGATGGTCGTGACTATTGAGGCACTTGCAAGGGATAACAACAGGCGCAACGCCATCACAGGGGATATCACCCTCTAATCGCCATCAGACCGCCAACCAAAACAATTCACGAAATAAACATTTTCATAAAGCTCCATCCATTCATTGGGTCATGCAACGGTAAAATCTGGAATGCGGCGAGCTTGCGAGACAAACCAATGGAAGTTTCGAGATGCAAGATCTGAAGGCCAGCAATGATTTCACATTCCCAGAAAGTTCATCTTTTACTGTTTGAGTTCAGGAAAGAAAATGCAGAGACGAAAAAATAACTGTTTATATCATATAAATTCTAAGTAAACTCAGCAACAAAAAGGAAGATGAGTGATGGTGTCTCACGGAGGGCTTGGACAACAGCCGTGATGAACAGTGAACAATGCAAGCGAGCTTGCGTTGTAGTGTTCAAAGAACCAGTTACTTTTCAAACAAAAAACTTAAGCAAAATGAAAATTTATGCCGGAAATAGAACAAAATTTCAAAAAATTTCACGAAATCCCAAAACGTAACTGAGCACATAATTACAACTTTCATTATTTTCCGCATGAATTCCAAAAATGATAAATAAAGTGAATGAATAATCCAAATTTCCTTCATCAAATTACGCTGTATGTAATTCCACAAACCTTTTACGTTGTAGAAGTAGACCCCATATTTCTAAATTGGTTATGACGATATGGCAAGAGCGAGGCAGCGGAGACAGAGCGGGCCTTCACTCGGAGGCTGGCGAGGACTGAGACTCACGTAGTGGGGAATTGACGATCTCACATGCTGTGCTCACGACGTCATATGCTGTTCTCAGAAATTGACACGCTACAGTGGTATTGCTACGTGAATCATGCTCAAGTTTCCACCGATAAAATATTGCTACAAAACACTATAAAAAGTAGTTAATACAGATGCAGACACCCAAATAGCTGATCAATACTAGTACAATATTAGCGGCAGCTATTTATTTCGGTCTCTCCCTGGCTGAATAATTTCTCTTTCCATTCGAAGTCACGCTCCACAGAAAGGCAGTAGCTCTGCTCAGATTCCTGTCATAGTCCGAATAGCGCTTGCAAGAACTGTAAACAACCAGTAAATTAAAAATCACCAGCTTGGTCGACTGGTGAGCGAATCTGCTTTCGAGCGGGAAGACCCGGCTTCGAATCCCGCTGCCAACATGGTTGACGCGGCTAGAAATACGGCATGGGACTTGGGTAAACAACCGAATAATTATCGAAGTGATTATCCGACCCAAGAATGGGCCAGAAGGTTCGTTCCTATAGCCTCATTCTATTCTATTCTAAACTTCAGATTGATTAGTGTCAATATTTTCAAGAAATAATCGGTTTAAATAAATAATAGATGATGCATAATGCATTCACTGATTCGTGAAGCATTGGCCACACTCGAATGCGCGCATCACTCCAAAAGAGAGCAAACCATGATTCATCTGACCACACGACGTTTCAAATTCTTAACAGTCCAGTTTCCATGTTACTTAACATACTGGAACCAGTTTTCCGATTTGTTGCAGACACAAGTGGCATCCTGATTAAGAGGAAACTGCATTCAAGCAATTTTTTCATCTCACGACGCTAAGTTCTAAGAGTAATCGTTCTAGGACCTGCGCAAAACTTGTTGGTTAACTACTGCATCGACCAACGCTGATTTTTCTTGACTAACCGCTTCAAAGAACGCCTGTGTCTCTCTCTCTCTTCGAAAATTTAATGCTTATCACGCTTGCTACAAGATAAACTAACTTCGGTATCTATGTTTCCAGCACGCAACCGTTCCGTGAGTCATCCCAATCCATACATCTGTTGTTGTACAGATATCAAGCGTTGATTAGCCAATCTCATGGAGAGCGACAATGAGTTATTTATCACAATATGGTGCAATGCCTCTTTCCGCATCTACATTCTTGTAGAGAGCATAAATATTTCGTAAAATAACATTCAAACAAGGGGTTCTACGCCAGAGGTACTACGCACAAAAACATGCATACAAAAGCAGCGTAATTTGGAAGAGCCACTGCTTAATTTCACGACTTAGGTTTATCGAAACATTTCTCCTGAATTTTGTAATAGAATCATTCTTAAACATTTCTCTACAGTAACACACAGATTTACATTTATTCATTTTTATAGTATTCTGGAAAGACCGAGAAAAAATTTATTGAAACCAAACAATTCACGAATGCAATGCAGTCACCTATTTCATTTAGTACATGAGCATAAGCCTACCTTCAATTTAAACAACGTATTTATTTTTAAAGTACAAAGAAGTTTTAGCTAGTACAGTTTGTTACATGTTAAACACGTTGATCATATTTAACTTTGCACCTCTAAAATTTTCGAATCATAGGTCCCCGCAAAAAGAATAACTTTTTCAGTAAAATTATGAAATGAAAATTAGTTCAGATATACTGAAAACGTAGGGACAAAATATTGATCTCATGCAAGAAGTAATTTGTAACCGCCCTTTACTATGTACAATTTTGAAACATGCGCGAGACAATTCATATTAGCCTCATACGATGTCGGCACTCCATCAAATTTACATCAAAAAACACCGCAACTGCCCGAGGCCACTTCAACATGTGCATGAGTTCACTCAAAACCGGTACAGATCTAACGGAAGAAAAGCAGCAGGAAAAAATGAGACCCGTTCAAATCCACAACAGAAAGGACGGAAAAATATTCAGTTTTTCTGTGGACTATGTAACTGAAACCAGACAACTGCAGTAACAATTGAAAAAATCAAGTTTTTCAGCACAAGTTCCTACGAAGATTATCCATGGAACAACGTAAACTTGATGCCAATGAAGTTGCTAACGAACTTACACATGCTCCCATACATTACAAATTGCGAATAGTCAAATTGTGTTCTTGCGAGTCCTCCAGCCTATATAACGTGCTGTATGGTTGCATGTATGTGGTTGTACGCTACAGCTCCAGTTTTCTCACACTGGGCGCATACAACCAAACCAGGACGAAATTACTGAACTTTTCACGTTCATCACAAGAACAATATTTGAATGTGTAAAACCTGCTCCAGACTGCCCAGCACAATGTGCAGACAAGAGAAGCTTGGAGTGAACAACTAGGCTACATCACTGCACAGCAGAGCTCATTTTGGTGGCGTGGTTTACTGCTGAACAGGCAGGCCGTGCTGCCGCTAAGTGGTGTTGCGACCACTGCACAGCAGGGCGTCAAGCATTTAGCGGTTACGAGGCGATATTAGCACCTCTTGCACGTTTGCGCCCCGCTGCAACTCTAGCAGAGTGGCCAGTGTCGTATGTCAGCCGCTGCAGCACACCAGTAACTAGCCCACTAGCGGCAAATGACCTTCGCAACTAAACGAATTTTTCACGGTGGAACAGAACTCAGTAATAACGATCTCCCATAAACGTTACTAAGTTCACA
The DNA here is from genome assembly GCA_006783055.1 of Trinorchestia longiramus. Lineage (NCBI taxonomy): Eukaryota > Metazoa > Arthropoda > Malacostraca > Amphipoda > Talitridae > Trinorchestia > Trinorchestia longiramus. The sequence continues at coordinate 174,351 of VCRD01000368.1, forward strand.
GAAACGAATACATTATTCATGTCTGAAAATTTTTGAAAACATCTTTAGTAGAGCCGCAGAATATCTGCAACTTCTGAAGCACTTTCAAAAGAGGCCAAGGAAATCGACCCAAGTAACCACCCTAGGAAACCTCTTTTTTGGTCATAGATTAAGAAATTATAAACGACCTCGTTTACTGTCACCCTTGACTCGTAATGCTCATGGATCAACAGTTAAAGCATACATGAACCTCACAATAGCAGAATGCAGCTACTGTACGATTAGTAAGTGCGCTTGGGCACTCTTCTAAATAGCGATCTTCTATTGCAATGAAAAACTCAGCCTGTAACGTACACCACTCAAGTAAGACACTAACGTGCTACTTATCACACTGAGTTTTACGTTAGTTTTTTAACAACTACTACACAGGTTCTAAAACATGAGAAATAAAAGTCACACATCACACAAGTGTGAACCACCAAACAAGAGCTCAGCTCACATACACGACACAGACATTATTACATTCAAGAGATCATCAAACAATTACGTGTGTACTATAGGGCGGTCCTTATTTCTTTCGTAAAGTTAAAGAAACCTGGAGTTTTAAGATATTCGTTGTACGGGAAAAGAACTGTCTGAATTATTAAAGCGATCAAACACATTCAAACAGCGCTCGCCAATTCATGCATATATAGAGATATGAATATTCATATATACAGCATATCAACAGAAGCATTCAGCCTATTGCATTTTTTAGACATATATTTAAATTCGGCACCGTCTGATCACGTTAATAATTCAAGCAAAGCTTTTTTTTTACCTCAAAACGAACATTTTACAAGCTCGGGACTCTTTAATATACGGGGGAAATAACTACCACCATAATATACTGACTGGCATTATAGTAAGTTGTAGGATAGACAAATCAACCGTCGATAAAGCACAAAGCACTCCGTCATGCATTTGACGTCCGTGCCACTCTGCTACTAAACATGTCAGAATAATGACAGATGCATATCTAATGCAACTAAACTTCTTTCATTCTCAGTGACCCTAAAAAATCTCCGAAATTTAGTTGGGAGCAGATTTTGTCAACATTTAATGAGTCACTGAACTTATTCTATATTAAAATCAAAGTTTACTCTTCATGTACCGTCGTCAATGTAACACCAGTTTCTGCTCGATATTTTTATTCTAAATTTCATTCAAGACGAACTCCTCCCTCATAAGTTCAGAAAAATTCCGTCACCCAGTATTAAGAAATATTTGAAAGGAGAAGGATAATGTTTAAAATAGTTGAACTCAGCAAAAGCACGAAACGAATGAAATAATTCATGACTGGAAGATGAACGAGTGAGGGAATGCTAACAGGCAGCACAGGTGAGTGAACCGACGTGTTCACTGCTACACACACAGTCATGATGGCGAAAACCGTCAAATTTATGCAGGTAGAAACTGCAGAACAAATCAGCAGCGAAAACAAACGGCCCATTGTTGGGCGTGCAGGGGCTGTAAACAAGCCTTTGATTGGGACAGCGAACACCTTCAGTTCCTCGACACCAGTTGCCTCCACCTTACACTTTAAATTATTATTTTACACACGGTCTACCACCTGGAGCTCAGTAAGTCTTCTTGAAGTACGTCATCGTCGTGAGAACTGAGGTACTGTATTCTAGAGCTTACGGCCTTTTCATGTAAGAACATAAAAATAGTATTTTAGCCATGAATTGAATCCTGAACCGAATGCTACAATGCGGAGTCCATAAAAGCAACACAAAGCAGAAATCCTTCAGAAATCATACACTCCTTGTAGGTAAGGATACGAAGAATTACAACTACCCTTCTATAGCTCACAAATCACCCATGGCCAATAAAGTATCGCATTACACCTTCACGGTTTATTGAACAGCTCATAGAATACCAAAGACGCACTCTGAGTGGGAAGAAAGAGAAGGCATAAAGTAGCATTGAGTTTGTAAAACGACCTTGTGAAGCAGCCGTTCTCAGGATTAAATTTAAGGAGAATATACATATAGCAGAATAGTAGGAATCTATTTAACACAATTCATCAGTATGAGAATAAAATAATGTCACAAAGAGGACATGAATTGAAAGACAAGCATCAACTAGTAAGGGAGGGGCGGTATCAAGGTTACCACAACCACAATAAATCCCATAAACGTATGCTGGGAGCAGAGGTGGAGCTGAGCGCTGCCAGCCATCACTGGCTACACGCACTCCGGCACACCCTGCATCTCAATCACTCTTAGATAAGAACTGGAGTTACAAAAAAAATGTACATACTTATCGAGAAGAAGACAAAATAATATGTTAACTAATGTTCTTAACATTCACAGCGAAGTATAAAGTACACAAAAATGCATTCAAAAATAAATATAAACGACAGTTTGAAAAAAATACCACTTAAAAATAAACACTTCACGAATACCTTGCATGCAATGGAGACATTACTTCGGGATAATCGACACTTAAAAATGGCACTTCAATAGTCCTTATTCAATGATCAAACTCCGCAGGGTCATTATATCACCCTCCTTTTTTGAAACGATTTCGGTATGGAGCAAACATTCAGTTGAAAGCAATGACAATGTACACAAATGCAAAGGTTAAGCGCACCATATACAGCGCACAAGTTCTGAGAGGTTAACCTCACAGGAGCAAAACAACAGAAGTAGCAACTGTAACACTGCACTGTGATGGTAGCGAAATTCAACCTATTTTGTATAGAATATTAAACTCTGACTGTCACTAAGGAACCTAAGATCAGAATTACTCTTTGAATCATTAGTTCCAAAACATGAATGTAGAGGCTTCAATTTTCCTTCAGCCACAGTTACAAGCTCGGAATAAGTAAAATAATAATTCCTCATTTTATTTTACCATTGAACAATTTGAGTTGGTGCTGTGCGCTTGTAGTTCCTCGTTGTAATTGTATTGTTGGAAAACTGATTGATTGAGAAGTTGTGTCGGACTAGCGCCGTCAGTTTGTCCGGTAACTGCTGACCCGAATGAATTCTTTATCGTTGGGTGCAAGTAATTTTGTGCTAAAAGAACATATGAACACCACTGCACTGCATTATTCGAATACTGTAGTGTAAGTGGCACTTCAAGAAACGCAATTTACATCATTTCAAAACTTCAAAATCCAGACACGTTAAAAATCATTCACCAGAATTAGTTGAATTTTAAATTAATTTCTGAAATAAATTAAGAACTTGCAAGTTCTAATTTAATCGTTAGTCTCCAATCATGTTCAGTGAGCGTGCCCCCGAGCAGACGCTAACATTTCAATGATAAATATTTGCAAGAATAAATTAACATGAGCTCTACTAAATAAAGTGACAATGAACAATTTTCTCGCGAGTTAATTGACTGTTGTTATCAGTAAGTACTCATAGAAAACTTTAAATTAGTGAGCTGACGACCTAAATCTAAAGGAAATCCATACCTTGGTCATGTGATATATTGACGAATACTTCAGAGCCGATCAAACAATTGAATTTCTTTATCAAAGGAAAGGAGTTCTGTAGGCAGAGCTTTGAAATAGATCAATTAAAGACAAATGTTCGACATCTGAGCAAATGTTGTACACTTCCAACAATACATGAGCTACTGTGTATAACCTGACTTCCAATTTACACACATACGGAAAATAGGTGTAAGCTTTTACTCTCCAGTTTACATAGAAGCCCCGCTCTTTAAATGCATCACCAGGTTAAATGCATGGTAAAGACGAATGAAAGGAGCATTCCAACCTTCCTAAATTGCGGAATATGATAGCATTGACTCATGCTTAGGAAACCGTGCATTATGAAAACAAGGCTGCAACGTAAGGACTGAGCAAAAACATTTCATAACTCAGCGAGTCCTCGATGATCAGCATCAGCTGGCGCCAGAGCAGGAAGCAAGGAGAACGCGACTCGTCCTTTCCCGAGGTCGTCAAGATGTCAAGCGTCTTCACTCTTCTATATTAACCCTACGAGAGGTGTGAAGCATTCAAACTTTTAGAAATCTCCCTTGTGTAGTTTGCAGACAATACTAGCATCAATTTTAGGTGAAATCTGCTTTGCCTGAAGGCCAGCATATAGAATTATCGTTTTCGAACGCCGAGACTAAATACGTGTTACCTGGTCGTGACTTTTTTGATAGAAATCCGAACTTAGAAATATTGCACAAGGCAATTTCATTTATCTTTAAGGTCAAGTCCAGTAAATGATCATGGGATTGAAATTTGGAGCAGTGCAAGTTTTGCTAAGGCGTGATATGATCATGGCAATGGACGAGAAAAGAGAGCGACTGCAGATAGATACAAGCACTGAAATAAGTGCCAAGGTTATAAGCATGACAGCCATAAATGCAGCGTTCCTTGTCTCTAAAGTTGTGTCAGAATCTTCACTTTCATATCCAAGCTTCATTGTACAATGGGGTACTTACTACACAACTCGTACTTCAAATAAAATAGCGCCACATTTTTGTCATAAGCTTTTTATTGCAGAGAAGGTAGGGTGTCACCACAGTGAAGTTGAGCAGCGTTATCGGGCGCCAGCACTGCCAGCCAATTCTAGCATCCAGAGAACAGTGATAAAAAGTTGGCGGCCTTCAGTGCATACTGCACGTCAGCTACAAATTAATATACAAAGGTACTGGAAAAACTCCACAGGAGGAGTTGTCCTGGGCCGCTTTCCGAGTAATTAAATGGAGGGCCGGTGTGTATTTGCAAGCGTTAGATTAAAAGTTTCACCTCAGTGACGACCGCTCCTCATAAACAAGTGAAGGCGAGGCCGTAAGACACTGATTGCACAGCAATTTCTCACATCGAAGATATCAAAAGCATTCATCAACAAAAGTATGACACTAATGACAGCATTGCAGAATTTGAGTTGCATATTAAAAAGGGTACACAATTACGATACGTTATCTATGGCGACTGCATAATCACAGAAATTATTCAAGACAAAGCAAAGTGATTTGCATCAAACCCCCGTCAACAAAATATGACCACAAATTATATAGGCTCTATAATTTCTAACAGGCTGAAAAAACAGAGTAGAGTACAACAGACTCACCGCTGTAACGACACGAACAGGAGGCTGGAAGACCTAGCAAGTCAAGTATTGAGGCGGGCAGGGAAGCGGAGAAACGACAATAAAGGACAGGAACATGGAGGAAGAAAACGTGACAACGAAGGTAATGAAGGGCAGGAACACGGAGGAAGATAACATGACAATGAAGGTAATGAAGAGCAGGAATACGAAGGAAGATAACATGACATGAAGGTAATGCAGGAATACAGAGCAAGATGATGTGATAAAGCATGCAAGGAAGACCAGGAAGACAGGAAGCGGCCGTGGTGCCTAGTGATGCGTGCGGACTGCAGCACCACGCAAGCCTTACAAGGAAACGTGTTCAGGCCTCCACACACACACATGCATCCATGCGTCTAAATTCTTCCTGCGACCCTCATTTTACTAACTGAACTTAATGCAATGCAATTGTGTACATCTATAGTTCACACACGCATATGATGTCTCAAAATGTTAGCTAAAATTATAAATTAGGTGTTTTTTTATTTAGCAATATGTGTTTAGCAGAGACAATACTGATATATCGAAAAAACAATCGAATCAAAATTAAATATCACGTATTGTGACTCCTGAAAGAAGACAGCAACAAAAGAAATAATAGGGATTCGAAGATACGTAATACAACCGATTGTTCATGAACAAAGCAGGAGAAAATAAAAATTCAGCAGAACAGGACATCAGTTAGATTCCAGAAATACTAAAGAAATTTTAGCTGCTGACCCCACCATGATAAGGTCTCGTCATAATGCCGCAGAGAAGTGTGAGTACAGCGTGCGCAGGACTGACCCAAGCGAGCGACCACACTACACACAGGAAGACCGTGTGTGAGGTTCACAAACGCTTTCATGCAGGAATGAACTTCAGCACGAGGTGCACTGAAGTGCCGGTGCTGGCGTAGGCAAACTCACACTGACCTCGAGCTCATCAGATTAAGTAGAGCTAATTGCTAGGCAAATGAGACGGCAGAGACCCTCGCGCAACGGCGATGTGATGGATGATCGCGATGCAGCAGATATGGAAGGTGCTGGGCAGGATGGTAGGCCATGACACTGTAGCATAGCTGGCGTGGTCGTGGCGTGTGGGTTGTCAAAAGTATCTAGTCCAAATGACACTCCATACACGCAAGCACACAATAAATGTTGAATAGAAGTCCCAAGATTCCCTTAATATTTTGAAAGATGCATTTTTAGTACAATAAACTAAAATAAAATGTCCATCGTGAATTTAGCTAAATATTATTCAACTTGATAGTGTATCAACAAAGCTTGAGAATAAGGGAAAACTAAAAAATTGTAGCTACTTTCGTCGAAAATGTCTCCGAGAAAGGTTCGATTAAGAGTTTTACGAAATGAAAACATAAATAACCCCACAGGTGAATGATCGCTGAATGAGTTTCTTCAGTTTATTCAAATCTTGTTATCCATATTTTTGCCAGTGAAGCCCTCGAGTACTGTAAAGTACATTTACTTGCACTCAGAAATCTTGTGTCATTATTCAGAAATGTCATGTCTTGTTTCTTAGAAAGTTGTCCCTACTACAAGAAAGTTATTTGCTCTCTCATGGAAAAGTTTCTTGCATCCAATCATTGTTTCTCAAACTCTTCCACACAATCCCTCACTGATCTCCCATTTTACTCACGTCTTCCTTATGCACCCTATCACTTCCATAACACAACACATAGTTAGGACGGAAGGGAACTTACATTAACACAAGATTTAAACTGCAAGCAACGAGCGTTTACAACCTCTTGCCCCACGCATTTGGTCCCAGGCTGCCACTAACAGCAGCACCATGAACGTGGGGCAGGATACAAGAGTAATGGAGTAATCCTCTAACGTATGAACAACTGACAACGCTCAATCACTAATCGCTAGCACCTTGCAATCAGTGACAGGAATAGCTCATGAATAATCGTACTAAGTCCGCGTGAATGCCTGTCGTTACCTGTTGAGTCCTCCACCAAATAAACCCACATTATTTTATGACATAGTTCGTGAATAACCAATTTGTTTTAATGAACTATGATGGATCAAAGTATGGAGCCTTATTCTAACACAAAACTAGTTCAGAAACGAAAGTGAAGTAATGTAAAGAATAACAGGTTACAATACAGGAAGGGTCGCTTCTGCTATGCAAGTAATGTATCGTGAGCTCACATTGAAAACCAGTGACGTGAAATTCAGCAGCTGAGTCAACAACTTTAGCTACTGAAGGAAATTTAGGAACTATAGACACACAAAATTACAAACTTGCGATAAAGCTCGTCTTCGGAGGCTAGTCGTAACAACTTCCGGTCAGAGAAACAAACAGCGTACCAGACACAAAGGCAAAACTTAAGTACACTTCTGGCGTTGAAAAATCTGCAAAACCCCAAACATTCTCGACAACACAAAGCGATTATGGGATAAACCGCACTAAGCTCTTACTAACACACCAAAACGTCAATTAAATGAACGCATTGGGAGTGCTACCAAGCACAAATGAAGGACAACCTCCATAGGTCAACGGTGTGCATGAAAATAATGAAAACAAAACACCCATGAACAAAAAACGACTCTGACGCAAACCAGCAGACCGAAAGCCAAAATGGCAATCAAAATTAATGCACTATGAAAAATTCTCAGAAACTTGGGATCTTTGAAAAATATACGGACCAAATTACGCTTGAAAAACAAGATAATTTTTTAATAGATGAAAATATCCTAATTTTTACAATTTTTTATACGAATTTCATATGATGAAAACAACACAGTTTATTTCCTTAATAAGATGAAAGTAAACGCATATAAGGGCTAAGTATGCAGTAAGAATTAAGAGCCATTATTTATTGAAAAAGATATGATGAAGCGAAAACAACCGCAATAAAGAAGACTGATGCCACATCCTAGACCTGTATTTTAGTGAAGGCAGATAGGTCTCATTTCCCGCTAATGCTAGAGCACAGAGCAGCATTATTTCTTTAGAACAAATGGTAATAGTGAAAAGAGTTTCGTGTAAGCACCCATTACGTAAGACGGAGCATAGATAGCGGTAAGCCGCATCCTTTAACTCTGAATAAATCACGCAGTAATAAATACTGTACGAAAATCAGACACTCGATAAATAGAACTGTGCTTACTGCCCGTTATTGCGATGCCCAAAGAAACATTCTCACCTTGTAGTTCAGATCATGCAAAAAAGGAAGAAAATTCCCAGTCATCTAATGAGGCATAACACGCCGGAAAAAGTATATTAATTCAGAGCCAAAGAATAATCTTTACGACCGTTATTTAACAGCCGAACGTGAACGAGTTACCAGACCTAGTGAAAATATTTTCCCCGGCCCAAATTAATACCACAAGTAGGAGCACACATTCAGGAGCAGTAAGATGCTTCCCCTGCAGGGCTGGATGTGAGCACCACCAGACAGTACCCCGCTCCACGCATGACGCTGCAGCTCTCCAACAAAACAAAGCTATCATTTCAACGGTGAATCATTCCTACAAGTCAGTTCAAAGTAGGCGAAAGAAATCAGCAACAGCTCGTAATTTAAATGGACGCAGAAGCGATTCCACTTCGAAGAGCGTATCTGGTTGGAAAAAATTTAGTCGAAAGGAAAAATAACAAAAAACTGTGCCATATCGCTTCTGAACCTTCATAACCGTTTTCAATGACTGGCCACAAATAGGAAATGCAAACACGAATGAAAGAACAAATAGTGTTCAGTAGCGCACAAGTGACTTAAAATTCCTGAAAAGAGCACGATACCCTGGAAGAATATCTTCAGCTGTATGAGCAACAGAAGTAAACTGACAACAGTAAATAGAAATAATAAATCAATTATACTAAAAATTTTATTGGCTTTCGTCTAAAACTTTCTACTATCACGTAACAGCAACATTCCTTCACAAATACTTGTCATAGAAACGGAACGTCAGAAAAGAAACCGTGTGTACGACTGCCGACGCCTTCTCGATACATGAAGATAAACGGTATGAAACTTTAAGGTCACTCGCAACCCCTGCATGGCTCGTACGGACCGAAGAGCAGCAATAATATCTCTGCCAGGTGCACAGTTTGTTTCTGTCCTGCGGAATAAGACTAATGGCAGTCAACTCCAGACTACCTCACTCGTCCAGAGGGGACGGATCATGTCTCCACAATACGAAGCTTTAAGAAACCCCGTGACTTTCTTCACTCACCTGCCCAACCAACCTATAGTTTTAGTATTGGTAGATACTGATATAAATTACTACTCCCAACTCGACGTGATTGCTCAGGTGTGCCAATACTACGAGCAGTAACGATTATTGTCGAGCCACTAGACTATTAACATTAAAAAAACATTTTCTAGCCACTACACTAACAACATCAGAAAATACGTTGCACAAACAAAATTAATTCTGCCATCAGTCAAACCAAACTTGATATTAATAGCAATTTAAGAAAAATCAATTTGTTTGTAACTATCCTCACTTTACATGAGTAATCACTAAAATGAAGAACATTTATTACCATTTAATAAATGTAGCATCCAAATATTTGAAGGTGCAAATAAAATAGTAATCAAAATTAGCTAACGGCATGGTACCAAAATATCAGAATTGAAACTTTCACGGGTGATGTATAATACGTACAAATGAAATGGCGTTGCAAGGATATATATTCTATAGAATATACGCGATATTATACCCGGGTTACATGTAGCATACCTGGCGCACATGGCTAGCTGTACGAACGCTGCTGTACAGGACAGAGACATCCCCACCCACACGCATACTCGTACATGACCCAAACACGTAACACACACACACAGAATTATGAGACATGCGTGAAGTGATCGCTGTCCTGCAGAGCTACAAGTAGCCCTGCCCTGCTGTAGCCAAGTGGCTGCAGCAGGGCAGAGACGGCCTCGACTCACCATCCAGCACTTTGTCTAGACAATAATTACAAGACGAACCAATTATGAAACCGGTTGGATCAAGCGATATATAAATCACTGAATGACACATACAATAATTCATGGAAGAACATCTAAGAATGTAAAATATGACCATTAATAAAAGAAAATATTATCTACTGATCTAGAAAAAATTAAGGTACAGGAAAATATACTCTCAATACTGCAGACATTTCGACAGAGTAAATGATAAAAAAAGACCCACAAGCAAAATGATTTACTATGCTATCCAGGCATCGACTCAGCCAGTCTGCCCAGAACTGATCTGAGGAACTGGTGGTCAGGTATTAGTGAAGCTGAACATTTATTTAACAGGAAATTAACTAAATATTACACAGCGATCAATCTCTCTAAAGTATCCACGAGGCAATGGTAAATGTTTGGAAGCTACAATGAATGAGCTCTTATTTGAGCTTCAAAGAAAGACCTCTTCTAAACGCTTTTTATTCACAGTATAATTGTCATTGTCGAACCGCCTTTCTGCAAGTGGATATAGCGATGATATGACTAGGAAATGAGGCATCATTTTCGTACGAACTCGATGCTGTTTGATCTGGACAGCATGATCGTTAGGTACACGCACTCAGTTGCAGCTATATGTGACTGCCCGTTGTCTCATAACTCAACAAGAAGCAAATAGCGAGTCTAAGTATGCATAGTGGCATCATTCAATCATTGTTGCTATCAAATTTATGGTTCAATGTCGTTTCCTTTCAATTGAGGCGATCGCTAGAGTGATATTAATAAAGCGTTAATCACATGGTGTCACACGGTCGGCATCGTCCGCTCGAGCCTTCTAAACAGACAGCGTAAGCTTTTCGAAGAGAGCTAGCGGTGAAGCTAGACTAAGAAGTAAAGAGAAAAGGAGAGAGAGAAAAAACACTGGATAAGGCTAATTAACTACACAACTTAACACGCAACAGCCACATGTAACAAGGACTGTTCATATTGCGATGAGTATCATTGAAGATTTGATTCAAACGGAAAATGACATTACGTAAGCGTGATATTTAAAATGTACAAAATCCTTCCGTCTCTGAATTACTGATATAATTCACAAACCTGTTGATTTGGGCTATTTTGCAAGATAAATAAAATGCGTACAGGTTACCTGTACACTATACAAATTAGTCTACACAACCACATTGCCTAACTTCCTAGTAAGTGAAGCTAAATGCAATAGATTCATATCTTTGTTTTTTATTTAGTTGTCAAAAAAAGAATACATTACCACCTGAGTAAAAAATTCGACACTTCTTTGATACACTCAAAGCTTCACTCTCCCTCCAAAACCAAGCTTTACTCTCCCTCCAAAACCAAGCCTCACTCTCCCTCCAAAACCAAGCTTCACTCTCCCTCCAAAACCAAACTTCACTCTCCCTCCAAAACCAAGCTTCACTCTCCCTCCAAAACCAATGTTGTTGATGCTCCAGAACTGGACCTGAGTAACAGCAACAAAAAAAGCGTCAAACCTTCTTTTACTACACGGGATGTACACTTGAGTGACAGCTGTTCTGTCGATCTAAAGAGAAAATGCCAAAGTAGTTTATGGTTTGAGTTGACCAAAATCAAGTTAGTACTGTAGATGATATAAGTAAGTACTGCTGCTGATAGTTCTAAGAAAATACAGCATCACGGAGCACCGTCCACCACGCATTGGCAGCTACTGTAACTCTGCCAGTAATTTAGCAAGAGACTAATACGTCCCACTTGACATTGATGAATAATTACAAGTCTTCCTCGCATAGAATCATCCAAGTAATTGTCCCACAGATCTAAACTCTTGAATTTACTTCCAATTTTTAACGGCGTAATACTGCAGTAGTGTTTCTAAAAATTTGTGATTTTTAAAAAATTCTGAATCCACAGACCAAAATTTTAATAAAAAGAAATTCGAGTGAATACTTTGATTAGGATTGTACCTTTTCTCAAGATTTAATTTAAAAAGAAGAAGAAAATTAAAGCAGAGTCAAGTTTTTCAAGCCAGGTAGCAAGTAAATATAGATGCCATAGAACTAAAATAGAGATAATTGAAGTGTTCTTGGTAGCAGTGAGCGAGTTCGTTTATTATGCTCACGTGCGGATACTACCAGCATGAATTTTAGCCATGCGTGTACTTCAAACTTCATACTTTGAAACGAGTTGTACTGCCTCTAAATGTAAGATTACCTGATCACACACAGGTCCTTAATATTACACATATATATTTATGTCCACGGTCGCACTCACTAATTAGCAGATCACTAACAAATCTGACTGAAAATAAACACAATAAGTGACTACTTATAAGTTCACAGGTAGGCTAAAAATCTACTGCTATACAAGTGTTCTCTATACGACAATCAATTTGACCAAAACCTACTAGTCTATACATAAACATGGTTTGGTGAGCGCAGGGAAACGCTCCAACACAATCTCTGCCAGGACGCTAGCTCCCCGACACCCTTTGTGTCAAATGTGGCTGCTGTTGCCACTGCATGAACGCCCTAAATTGACTTGCCACATATGTACATCCGCACGCATATGCGGACAAAATCAACTCGTTATGTACCACCTCATGAAAACCTGTCAGACTTGCGTTTACTTGTTCTCCAAAAACTACTTTTAAACATTCAATTTATTGAATGAATTCGCCCGATATTCCGCGAAAACCTGTACACATGCACAAGCGAGTCATTACGTGCCCGCCAAAGTATACACGACCAATATTTCCAATACTTGACAGTGTGAATAGACTACGATGGTATCCGAAGGCCCAACTTCGTCTCAGACTAATAAGAATAAAAAAGTCTTCAGGGGAAACGTATTTTTTTTAGGAAGACCAGCATCACCAAATAACGAATAAGTACACAGTTTTAGAGGTGGACGCTTAATGAGTTTGGAGGAGCGAACTGCACTTAGAAGGAGCAGCAGGTAGCGTCGCACCTAGTAGTTGCACAGCAGCATTCTGACAAGTTTTTACCCGCGCTTCTCTCGGCAGATGGAGACATTTTAACGGGATGCCTCGTAAAGAACTTACGTGGGATACACACTTGAAGGAAGGAACCAGACTATGAAATACGCGAGCCCGTGCACTAATTGAGGCGCTCAGCAATGACTGCACTCAATTAAGGCGCGACCCACGACTCAAATTACGCAATATCGTAGCGATGACTTCATTCTAATGGAGAATACCATAAATGCGGGACAACAATGGACGGACCTGACACCAGTGCTTCTGTAAATAAGGTTTATTGTAATTATCAACGCGTCAGATCTCGATCGCGAAATTCAGATTCCAGTGATGAAATAAAGTACATTCATTTCAAATAGTTCTCTCGTTGCAATCCGTTACAGTAGTGAATGGTGAAATAAAACGAAGCGACTGAAAAGCAAATTTACCTGGAGAATGAAATGGCAATGAAGTTAGTTTTCTCTGTATGTCAGTGAAGTAAAAGACGTTCCTTTTTTCATGCTCATAATTAAGGGCTTCTACTCGTGTGCTTCAATAATGTTTTCTGGAAAAATGGGTAGCAAATTTTCAAGGAGGCCATATCAACGAAGCATACTTAAAATTTTCCTACAAAGCAACAAAAATACATTGATAAAATTAAATTTCAACACAGTATTCCTCAATTGGACAGTATTTTTTTGAACAACCTAATATTATTTGACAGATTAATACAATGGACAATTAGGAGTGTTTTGTTTTCACAGTAAAATACAAACCTAGATAAGCAAGAGAGAAGAAAGGTCGTGGTGGCAAGAGGCAAGAAACTGCTGCTGGCTGAGACCGGGGGCCACTTTTTTGACCGATGTAAGACGGTCTCGTCTGCTGGATGTCGGTCAAACCTACGAGACTGATGCAACTGAGCACACACACTGAACGCTACTCTAGTACACCTCACATCATGACACACACACTGTACGCTACTCTAGTACACCTCACATCATGACACACACACACTGTACGCTACTCTAGTACACCTCATCATGACACACGCTGTATGTCGCCGTGATGTCAGTTGAATATGAGTCTGACAGCAAGGTTTGGATGCACGAGGGTGTAACGCTGCTACACAACAGAATTCCTCCGAGTCGTACAAGGTGCGGCAACGTAACTTATTTTTTTCAGAGCAAGACACTTTGAGAATAGGAAGTTATTTTGTTGCACCCTGTACTTTCAGACCTGCGGTCAGGATCCGTATCGTACACCAGCCACGCTTCTTTATTGTGAAAAATTACATAAAGACACTGACTTGCCTGATAGAAAACTGCACGTTAATATAAGAATTTAACAAAACGTTCATGAGAGATAGTTTACTTGATGAAGTAAACAGTCGAACGAAGTGAAGCATCGAAAGAATTATTTCGTACATTTGAGCGTCAACTGTTGTACCTAAATATTAAGTAAAAAATATATGTACAAACAAAAAGATAGAGTTTATTGATGCACGTGACTGAAATATCTTTGTTATTGAGAGGCATGTGCGTGATAGCTGCCTTGACATTAGATGGCATGGGACTTAAGATAGTAACCCAAGAATGAACCAAACGGCTCATTTCTGTCGCCATATTCTATTCTATTCTAATCACCAACTTGGTCGACTGGTGAGCGAATCTGCTTGCGAGCGGGAAGACCCGGGTTCGAATCCCGCTGCCGACATGGTTGACGCGGCTTGAAATACGGCATGGGACTTGGGTAAACAACCGAATAATTATCGAAGTAATTATCCGACCCAAGAATGGGCCAGAAGGTTCGTTCCTATAGCCTCATTCTATTCTATTCAATCTATCCTCAGCGAGATAAGAACAATTTTCGTTTTCCTGTACAATTATGAACAAATATACTGCATTATTAAAAGGTGAAGATAAACTTATTTTCATTATCACTCACATAAAATAACGAGTAACTGAAGAGGATCTAACAACTTATAACGTTAATAATAAATTCGTGATTTTCGGATGACTTTCGTCAGACGATAAGTAAGCAAAGGCTGTAAGTTAAAGTCGAGCACAAACGAAGCTTCATTCCAATAATGGAAAGAAGTAAGTGACAGTGAGTCATAAAATACCTAGTATGCCTGAACACGAATAAAATATTTCACGAGACCTCAAAAAACATCCTTGCATGTGTACTTTCTACACAAACACTGAATTCCTACGAAGAATATCAGAATAAAAATACGAGTAAAAAACAAAAACATGTCACAAGAGATAGAAGCGACACGGCTCTCACGAGGCTTCTAGAAGCAAAATGTCAGCAGCAGATCACATACCTGGTGTAGAGGACGCGCAACCGAGTTCAACTCAAACAGCCTCCATCAAAACGAACAAAATGCACGCTAACTCCCACGTAACTGGGACAAAGTGGCAATCGAGAAAGCAGTAAACCTAATTTCCAGCTCTGATAACCGAGCAAGAATTAAAAAGCACAGTTCAAACCATAAAATGATAATGACGCCACACACACAAGACACACACAACGCATACGGAAAACCCCGAAAACGAACTCGTCAAGTTAGAACATTAAATATGCGAAGTATTTAATTTTTCCTTCCATTTTCATTTATTCACACCAATATACTTCTATATCATCATTTTTTTCTTGAAGCAAGACATGTTAGGCAAATCAGTTGGTACGTTCAGGAATTTTACAACTTTTCAGCATTAAATCTTGACTGTTCTTAAGTCAAGGAAACATGGAACAAGTACACCAAGAACAAGCCCAGTACCAAAAATGTTCCCCTCAAAATATTCAAGAATTGTCGTCTCGTTTATAATTACAAGTTCTAGTAGACTTGCACGAGTCTCCAGCTAAAAACTATCGTAAAATTGCAGAAGAAAATATAATCAATGCAATTTTGAAAGTCTGAATTAGATATCATAAACCCGTTCACTAAAATTCACCCTACGTGAGCTTATTTTCAGTAAAGTGAGGCGATCTGCGGACTAATAACGTTTTCCAGCTTATGGAAGCAATCTAGTAACGCTTCTAAAATTAGTTTTTTGCGTACACAAAAATGAAGCGGAGCAAAGAAAAGAATAATGGAGGGAGGGATAATGAAGCACGGTCTGAGCCTGCCAGCAGCGCCCAGCAAAAACTGGAGCGTAATGGCGCGCTGCATGCTGGCGCTCAACCTAAAATTGTTTTGTCCAGAACATCCTACTCAAGACTTGTAAATTGACCAAACTCTCACAAAAACTTGGCAAAAGAAGATGGCTGCGTGACAGTGGTACTGCTTGACTGCGGTAGATGTCCGGAAATGCAGACCGCACTTTTTGGATGTTTGATACGAACCAATATTAGAACAGAATATGTTCGTTTTATCCCACACTTCAATGTAATCACACACAAATTATGATTAAATGCTGTTAAAATTATAACTGGATTTAAAAAAAGGGTGTACTGAATTCACCAATTTTTGAGAACTCTTCATCACTATTATAACTAGTTATAACTAGTTTTTCACTGAGGCTCATCATGAACTACCACCACACAAACCAAAATCAAAACGTAAAGCGAAAAATTATCAGTTTTACTTTAAATGAGAAAATTTCAAATTATAGTTTTAAACTTTTCCTCTAGACACATGCTGACGTTCAAGACAGACACTCAGGCTTGAGACAGTTTTATCAAATGGTAGACTTTTCAATAGGGGAAAGTTGTTCGAAAGTATGCTGTTGTATATTTCCCGCATCTAATAGCTGGGAAGCGAATTACATTCAATATTAATTTGTTGATCAAACCACGCCTGACAAACTCGGACGTTTCATGATGTTCATCGATGAAACTCATAAATCGCGCGAAAATGAAGCAAGTTTTCAGACATTTAGAAAGGGTCTCAAATTCAAGGAAAAATAAAGACGCAACGTCGACGATAGCAAATAAGGCAGAGCTGCAGCGCGGATAATAGATTTCCTTTTAAAGGATAAGAGGGCATGACGAGGGATCAAAGTGTAGAAAACTCGTCATAAATGGAAGGGCACAGCCCGCGCTAGGTAGCGGTAGTGCAACAATACATGTGAAGAATGAAGTCGCTGCACTATTCTATTGTGAATTCATGAAATGTGGAAACGGAGACGCAACATTTTGGTACTGAATATTTGAAAGGAAACATTAAAGAATGAAAGATTGTGAGCTGGAACCTTAGCGTGCTGCAGAGTAGTAAACCCTGCCTCTGCCTCCTCACCCTCGCCCGAGGCAGATGGAAGAGCGCCTCATCACGTGCCTGTCACCTATTTTTTGTCTTCCGTCACATCTTCTGTAGACTTTCCTACGTGAACAAGAAAATGTTTTCGCTCCGGAGACTGGCATTTGTGAGCCGCTCAGGAAGTGCAAGTCACGCCGTCTTCGCAGTCGGTCGTCTGTCTCAAGAAGGCTCGCGTAAGCACGTCAACAAATAGCAGCAGCGCAAAAAACAGTTTAAAAACAAGCACAAAATTTACCAAAAACAATTCTAATGGTAAGAACAAATGTCTGATAAAAAGGCGTGATAACACTCACAAAAATTAAAGGGTTACAATTGTACACGCATTGCTTTCAGAAACTGGATTGCAATGTTGCATCACAGAGAAAACTTCGGGACTTCATGCAGACGAAAAAATAACAGGACAGGTCATCGCAAAGTTCATTATTAGTTCGAAGGAAAATAAATTCTGGTACAGAACCTCCAGAATTAGCGGTCTTGGCAGACAAAAACAAACAAAAGCAACCTGCTAGCACTGCTTCAAAATTTTATTACATAATGGTTTGAAAAAAAAATCAAATTTGCTTCAAATAAGGAAATAGTTTTAAATTGTTAGAAAAATTGATTTTTTACCTTCATTGCACACAGAATATTCGCATTGAGAGGGTGCATTTTTCAAGAGAAATGATCAAAATTTAGCGTAACCGCAGAGATCGTACCAGGCATGCGGGAATTACTCATTCTCGTAGCACATGTGATTTTACATAGCACTCACCTATATACTGATGTATATATACTATTGCGATATTCTATTTTATTCTATTCTAGACAAGAAAACATAAGTGAGGAGAATACTGAACCTATGTGTTTCCATACCTCAGATATGGAATTGATATGAGAAGTCATACACATGGGATCATAATCCTGCAGATTTGTGTGCAAAAGCAAGTAACATCAGAAGAAACCGTTAAGTGATATCAACTAAAAGAATAAGCGATCGAGTCCTAGAGAACTCCAGCAGCGGCGTGACACTGCTAACAATACTGAATTATTTGATGGTTTATGAATAATGATCGAGTCCATCACTCGTAACGAGAACATCGTCTGTCGAGTGACGTAGATCACCGCACATGCAGCCCCACTCACTCATCAAGACGAGCATTTCCGCAAGATGTGCACCAGCCGCCCTCCACTTCCCCTCTCAGTCGTGTCTCACTCGAGCTACGAGCTCTAACTCGATCACCACCTACGCACTACACTCTCCATACCAAGCAAAAATGCTCTTATGCTTTTTTTCATTGGTCAGAAGAGCAAATGCACTCACCAAGCCAAAAAATATCAAATTTAATTCAACAACTTTAGTAGGTGGGTTCTCAATTGGCAACGAGAGCCTTCACAAGAAGCTTGTCAGCGTTGCACCAGAAAATGACCCATGAGTGTGTGGCACAATACGGGCTGCATGGGCATTGTTGCCTCCAGCGAGGCATCCTCTAGTGTCTAGTCGGAAATCTCTCTAGTATTGAGCAACGCTTTCAACGCTTGGAGACGCAGTCCAACTAGTCAATGGAATCCAACACAACACACATCAATTTCATTTTTCTTGTTAATATACTGCACACACAAAAAAAGAAAACCTACCACATTGTTTCTTTCTTTTTTCTCCGTGTCGCACTCGACTTATTAGAATAAAAGTATACATTTTTTCTGCAAAGGGACATTTAGGTACGTACGAGGCCACTATGAACAACAATTTTCCACTGATTGGAGAGTAGAAATGATATCTAATATTGTCTTGCCCGCAACAGTGGCTTGGTTTCACAAGAAGACTAGTTGGCAACTGGCAATTATTTACAAGCACGAGACCATGTTCACTTTATCCACTGGTTTTCATTAGAAAATGAACCTATTTTATTTTAATTCTTAAGTATGCACGTCGTTTTGATTTATTTATTAAGAGATTTTCTGAAACCCTTTATCTCGAGATCATAGCAGCACTTTTCTATTTAATTGAGTATCGTTTGTCACCCTCTGTTATCTACCTCTTATAAGTATTAGATAAAAAATTGATTGGTTGGACGATTTTGGAACCATAGTAAATCCTGCATAATAAATTTTCCAATACTTTTATCAATTAAATATCGACCCTTATTTGCTCATCCCTGGTGGATCAAACCTCGTATTAGGGAAAATCCTGTGAACAAATTTAAGGCAAAACCGCAAAGCTTAACTTGGGGAAAAGTTACCTCGTCAATATAAAACGCGCAAAGAAACTGGGACACAAAAGTTCCGCCAACGTTCACGCTTCAACGGAAAACCTCACAAATACTAAGTTTAAAAGGTATTAAAAGCAGCAAATTTTAAGCGGTATTCCTTTTCACCTTTCTTTGTTGACTATCGTGTGTTTCAAACTTGCAAGTTTCAAGCATGGTGAAACACGACAAGACCCACTAGTTTCAGAGAGAAGCGACGGTCATAGGAGAACAGAGGCAAAATTATCTGAAGGAGTCATAGCAACGTCATGAGCGACATAACCAAAAGAGGAGATACAGGAGCAGAGGTTGCACGATGGTGCACACGCACTGCCAGCAAACACTGCCTCAGGACACGGGCTGCTCTGTGGCCCCAGGCTCCCACAGCGGTGCTTCAGGGCCCAATACATCGCTGCGCTCCCACACACTCAAGTCTTCTCTCAAACCACTGCCTAAATCACTTGTCTCCTTCCTCAAAAAAAAAACTGCGCGAGTATCAGGCCTTGTTAAACGCAAAAAAGTACTTTTAATGACAAGGCTAAGTAGACAGTGACATGTGACACTACGAGAGTAACTAAATGACTTCCGATAAATAATTCTTTATCGCATAGAATAGAGGGATGTGGATCGATAATATTTTTAATAAACAAGCAAAAGACAATATCATACGTCAAGATATTATCTTCTGGTAAAGCACATCAACAAAAATATAAAAGTTTCCCTGAGAAAGAATACCTGAAAGACGATGCGTTGAAATGAACAGGAAAACGTGCCCAGACGTCTTGATGCCTCTACAACCTCCAAGAATATGCTCACAAAGAAGCTCAAAAATAGAATAGTACATAGCCATACTAACCGTTTGCTAATTGCACTGTAAACACTTTGTAGCTTCGTGACATCAGTAATGTTTTTCTATATAGAGCCCAGTCTATGAAAAAAATTCAGAACAGACTAGCGTTCGTATGGATACATTTTTCATTAAAAAAATGGTGTAGTAATACTATAATAGTAAGAATACTGGTAGTGTAATAGGCTGCAGGAGTATGGTCAGACACAAGCAAATTTTTATAATTTCTTCATCATTCTTTCAAACTTATTTGTAGTATACGCGTCTCATAATGTTCAATAAGAAGCTTTAAATGAACGAAAGAGTACACCTTCAATTGAAAAAGTATACAATTTAATGAGTTTTCATAGTCTGGGACGACATCATAGCGAGTTTCAAGAGCTCCCACACCTTGTTCCGCACACGAAAAAACGGAGACCAAACACGAGAAACTGCTTATCAACCCTAAACACACTCACACACTTCTTCAGGAGACCGAATTGCAATGGTCTATTTATTCCTCTGATGTCAGTCGCAACGACAAAATATGAGAAGCAGAGGAAAATACGCGACTGAAGATCGTAATTTGATCAGATGAGTACTATGAGAGCGAGAAAAGCACGTCAAATAAAGTCTCCTGCGCTACGTTCCTCCCACCAGCCGCTGGTGTAGAAACATCAATTAGATGGCAATACACAGTTCCCAGGAGCAGACAAATAGGTTAACTAGACACGCTGTGTTAGCACCGACCTCGACAGCAGTAATTTGCGAGAGGGACACTGCCTCGGGACGGTACTCAATACTGGCTCTTTCCGGAGTGGTCCCGAGTCCCATAAGTTTAAGCGACACAGCAAAGGAGAGATTGAAGAGGACTGAGGTAGACAGCTCACCGCCTGACTCAATTAAACCTACTAGTTAGCTGTGAAACTGAACAACAAAGAATATACAGTAATTGTCATGCTTTAAAAAATTCTCCTGCGAAAGGTAAAAAATATTCGACGCCAATCGAACGAACTAAATTACTACCGCGAAAGCATGACTTTTAAAGCAAAAATATACTACTGCAAATTGAATGAGAACTATAGCTCGAGATCTCACAACTCATAACTTAATTCTTTATGAAATCCATTCAATATAATACTTTCATTATGAAAGTCCTCAGCTAGCATGCGATGCAGAGTTGAAAGTCGAATTGTGAAGTCGATTACCTACCTTCCGACTCCGACTGTATCATGTGCGACTCCAGCTCCTCGTTTTCTCTCATATTAACACGTTTGTTGCGATGCGACCCACCGGTGGGTCACTTAGGTTAGGTTCTGTAATTTTTTCAGATCCTTCTAGTGACTATGCGTACAAAGTGAAGTTTTACACCAATCAGGCAATCGCAACAAACGTGTTAAATACCGACCCTTACTACTACCACTGATAAGAATATATTCCATACCGACCCTTACCACCAACATTGACTACAATAACAGAAGCTTATGATTCACACATTTATGCCCACATTTTAAACCCATTTATTTCCACACGTTTGACTACTGGGAATGAAAAAGGTCCTGACATTACATCCTGGACTCTTCAAGTGCCGGCATCATACAGACAAACGGCTTTCTTGAATACAATTTTCATACCATGTATGGAAATAGAATTAGTAGGTGAGAAGTTCCTTACGCGTAAAGTTTTTGTCAAGATTTAATGCAGGAGCAGTATTATAACTTCCGGTCATAGCTTACAAAGTTAGCAGAACATTAATGTTAAAATACATAAAGCAAAGTAATAGTACAGGAAATGAAACAAATTCGTTTTGTATTCTGAAGAAGAATGAGGTCAATAACATGTCTCGCGCAGCTTACACCCCCGTCACCCCCGTACCAAGGTTTTGTGTTATATACTTTTTTCTTAAACATTCACACAAAAATTTATCAATCATTACCAAATGAAAAGTCGCTTCCATATAATGTTAAAAGTGTTATGTCAAAGTTTTCCATCGATCAGCCCAATAGTACGAAAGATTTTAAATTTATTTAATTTCGTCGAGTTTTAACCGCGCCACAATTTTGTACACCTAGATGAAAATAGACGAGCGTAGACGCCTATACTATGATCTATAGACGAGTCAAGATGATGATGATGATGATGATTTGTGGCAAATACTTGCGAAGAATCTCCGCCCAACTGTCAGAGATTACGCTGTAATTTGAATGCGTTTTGATCCACGGAAGTAAACACCTTAACACCTTAAACGAATTCGAAGAGAAATAATTTCACACTCTTAACGATTTTTTTGAAAAAAACACCATTTGGTCAGTCAACATTTGGCCAAAGAAACTAAAATCTGGTTTTAAAACATCGTAGATTTCCCTGAAATATAAACACGATGAATAAAGAAAAAACGCCAGCACAATGAACACGTACGGTCTGGCGTTTTGAAGTATAATAGAATAACAGAACCTCGTCACTTGGCATGAAGATGACAATGACCTTAGGGTGATCAAACCGCTTTGCTGCTCACCAGTCAACACAGGAATAACTGCACACAACTCAACAAACTGAGGTGAGAATAATCTATTACCAGCGGAGGAGGGCAGTGATAAACGAAGAGGTCGCACATCCACGAAGCATGGGACACAAAACAGAGCTGGGCTGTGGCGAGACAAACAAAGCAGCGGGGCTGAGCAACGGCCCTGCAAACACAGGCAGTGTTTGTGCCAATACGTCGTGCCTCCTCCCTCAGGCCCAGCCTATACGGTAAACTTACTGCTATCGACCTCCATAAGTTAGACGGCATGGGCAGACCATGGTCAACTTAGCTATGTCAATTGGATTCTCAACAGCAGTAAATATGTTACGCAGTATTTACTACCTTTTATTTCGATAATAAACCGTTCGTCCACTCTGATATACAATTTTCACGAAACCGAAGTCAAGATCATGACAACACCACGAATATAATTTTCTCCAAACTACAAAAATCACTCAAAAATATTTAGGTACGGAACACGGCCGTACCATGAACAAACCAATACTATCAACTAATGATAATAATATGACCCGTATTAGGAGAAATAATACAAAAATGCGTAGTAAATACAATAAGTTGAATAGTAACAGATGTCTAGAGCTGGCGAAAAATAAGATCACAGCAGAAACTATGGTCCAGCAGTCGCCTGTATTTTGTGTCTGCCCTCGTCTTCAAAGCAAAAGGTAAGGCGGTCATTTCACTGGGGTTGATCAGTAACAGTTATTTGTCCGTAATCCAAAAACTATGGAAATAATGTGTAGTGATGAAACACTGACCACAAAATGCAATGCAGAGCGTGCTGTAACATTTATACGAGGAAAAAATGACGTGTGTCATTTTATCTGCAGTGAGAAGAATCTTCTGGAAATACGAGACATTCAGGACCGAGACAACGGAACTGCACTGAACATTTGTAACGAGTGTATAATAGGAAATGTGGACGGCGTACACGAGAATAAATGTTCGATGAGTGCTAACTTCAATTTTAAATATGTGCCTGCTATTGCAAGTAAAATGATCTTTGCTTTTTTATCAGTAAAACAATTATTTCTAGTTATTTTTGAAATTGTTAACATTAAAAGACCAAGCTTGAGAATAAAATATACAAATAATACCTCAATACTCTGCCGTAGTGCCAGTAGCCATTGCACTACAGGAATAAAATTTTAGAAAGTTAAAAACAAGAATATTACGAGAGGCAAAGAATTTTAGATAATATTAGTAACAGAAAATAATGGTAATTTTTCGAGGTGTTGTATCTACTTTAGAGACAATTATCACACAATGCTCTAACACCTCCCAAGATTTTATTTCAAGAATCAACATGCGCTACATGAGAGCAGCGAGCAAAAATTGTGGATGGTTTAATTATGGTTTAATTCCAAATGGTTTTATTATTACAGCGCAAGACATACAAACATTTTATACCAATGACCACTAAATTCATAGCTAAATTCAACACAAGGGAATTTATATATGTGTTAAAGGAAATCTTCCCAAACTGGGTAGTTTTGTGTCATGGTGATGCTCCAAGCCCCGGTTTCCATACATAAATAATTTCGAGTGTTTATTTTTAGAGATATTTCTAGGTACACGTTAACATAACGACACCTGATACTTGAAATACACCGTTCATAAATTCACCAAAAGACCCAATCAGTTTGCGGATGGAAAATATTAAGTTCTGGACTCGCACACAGTCTCTCAGGCGCCAAGCATCGCTCTCCATTTAGGGAACCCCCAAAAATTGAGAAAGAATTAAGGTTCTGTTAGGGCAGCAAACACCACGATAAGAATTGAATAATGCATACAGATTCCTCAGTAAATTTAGTGGCCGACCTCTGAAGCTAAGGACAGGAGATGCTTTCAGGAGATAAGAGCTTTTAATAGCAGCGCATATCCCAGCTTTGTTGCTCACAAACAGTCACGCCTGCACGTTACAGTAAAGCCTCAGCAAGCGCAGCTTTACGAGAAAACAGAACAGGAAATACCGACGCCCTTAATAAATCATGAAATAGCTTCAGCAATACCTGGCTTATAAAAAGCATATGAGTTTCTCCAGTGGTCGTTATATCCAAATAATAAAAATTCATTCAAAAGTTTAGACTCGAGTACCTAATATTCAAACAATTCTGTAGAGCAATAAGTTAAAAGCATCTATTCATGACATTCATATGGCAGTAAAATAAGAGGCAACATGTAATTTTTTGTCATTTAATCATATTCGCTGATTGAAATTGTTGGTTACTTTTGTTTTGCTATATTCGTACTTAAGAATCCAATGAAGATATCAAGCACAGTAATATCATTAATTACTATACTAAATTAACTTCATTAATGAAAATATTAATATAGTTGTCATTTTTACTTAGCGTAGTACCAGAACGAATTGAGATGCGCATTTGCTTTCAACATTTAGGCTCTGTTTCTATTTCATTGT
This sequence comes from Trinorchestia longiramus, assembly GCA_006783055.1. Lineage (NCBI taxonomy): Eukaryota > Metazoa > Arthropoda > Malacostraca > Amphipoda > Talitridae > Trinorchestia > Trinorchestia longiramus. The sequence continues at coordinate 199,582 of VCRD01000368.1, forward strand.
CAGTGCTATAAGAGTTAGTTCATGTGTTCGCAGAAATTTCCCCCCACACTTCAGTATTGAGTCCACTCACATCAGAGAACAATATCAGGTACCTGCAACGAAGAGGCGCCAGAAATCAATGAACACCAAACAGCCAGTAACTTCCTTTAATGCAAAATCAATAGTAAATAAAAATTTAAATAAATAATGCTCAATAGAGCGAATTAAGCGTTCAATGAATTTTAAAAATTACTCGCATAGAACATAGATGAATAAAGAGTACCTCTTATATGCCACACAAAAAGACTAAACTAGAAATAGTACTACAAGGAAGGTGACTAATTATAGAGCTGATGACATTCCGACCTGTAAGATATCTGAGAGCTCACGGCATAGCAATTGTGCAGCAAGCAGGTGCGCTCGCCCATGCGAAGCTAATGCAAAGCTTCAAAACTGTTCAGCTGCACAAAAGCTCTTCACAAGATAGTACTTACACCAACCCTCTACCTGCACTCAGCAGCCAAACTTCAGAAGTCATCAAACAGAGGATCAGAAGACTTCTCTTCTATACGCTAAACTGGCTCCTAGTATACGAGAAATATGCGCGTGCCATTTCATTTTCTAGCTTCAATTTACAAATTAAAATATTCATCGGTCGAATCTTTCAAAATTAGTTCAATATTAGGGTGTGTTATCCAGATGATTCAATAAATTTTAAACACTTATATGAACGTGATTTCCCGTCAAGTTTTAGGAATTTTTCATTAAGACTTGAAGGAATATCATGACCGACATATGAGCCCTCTTTATCCCTCGCCCTCACTTGAAAATTCAACGCTCTTTCCCATTTTTCAGTCACCCTCCGAAGAAATTAACAAAAGACGTACAACTTTTTTCGAAACACCAGACGCCCAGGCATCCTGGGACAGTTTCAGTCAAACAATAGAGAACAGATTTATCCTTTAATCTGAACAATAAATTTCTGAATTCTATTTTCCGTCACACAGAGACATTGTTACAAACCACAAGCCTCAACTGCTAGCCAGTCCTCACCACTTTTAAGGTAGAGCCTGGCGACAGGAAGTTCCATGTGTGTCCTCTTTTGCGTTCATGTTATTGAAGTTATTGACTATATGGTCCTGTGAATGACTCAACATTTGTATCTCCACTTGTGTGTTGGGATAAAAATGTTTCAAAGGGCAGTGAAGCTGCGTTTTCAGTACACCTACTTGATAAGCAATATATTGCACAGTACATTATTTAGAATTAATAGCATAGTTTCAAAATTGGATTTTTTGTTTTACAAAATCTTGAATCGATATTAGCTCATTAATTAGTAAACAATAACTATCAAACATTGTTCTTTGACACATTATATTTCAGGTTTAAAACTGTAAAAAAGGAGATATTACAATTATTATTATTATTATTATTATCCAAAAGTACAAAATTGCTACTTCATATATGGTGAGGAGCTAACAAAGACTCAACGTTGTTGCAGGACGATAAAATTTGCAGCAAACTGAACAGCAACTCTGCATAAAAGAGAAGCTAAAAAATCGGATGATCGTGAACCAAGCGTCAAAAATAGTGAACCAATCCTGTCAGCTTCCACTTATTTCTTGACGGAAAAAATTAGATCAAGCAATAGCGCGACACAAAGACTTGGACCAGGAGACAAGAAAAATAAGCCGCACGAACGAACGCCCTTCCAAGAAGTGCCCAAAAATACTAGGTAATTCCATAGAACTTGATTTCAAAAGATAATAGAAATGCCAATAGCAGGAGCACTGAAACTCCTTGTGTAGCTCACACGAGAACGGCTACATGACAGGTGCTGAAAATACAAATGCGTTTTTCTAACAGAAATCAAAGCATTTTGGAGAGGATGAAGTTAAAATGGATAAACTGCATCAGCAACAACATTAGATACTAATAAGAAAAAATTCATTCTCAAGGCTTAAAGACATTTCGATTGCTTTCCAAAAATCACGAACGCAGCTATACTTCATTTTCCGACGAGAGTAAAGCATCAAACCCCACGGCTTTGTTTAACACTTTGACTCCGAAGTGGTACGTATGTGGGCCACTTAGGTTAGGTTCTGTAAATTTTACAGTGCCTTCTAGTAATAATATGTACAAAGTGAAGATTTACACCGGCCAGGCAATCGGAGGCAACGTGTTAAACTTCACACAAATACCCAAGAAGCAGGCCGAGGCAGGCAAGACTTTGTGCCTCCTACTACTGTAAGAGATCGTCTCATCGTTAAAGGATAGACCGCTGCAAGGGATAGACCGCTGCAAGGAATAGACCGCTGCAAGGGATAGACCGCTGCAAGGAATAGACCGCTGCAAGGGATAGACCGTACTTTCCAGGTCCCAAACAAATCGTAAGAATGCTAAGAAAAGATGACAAGCGAGCGAGGCAAAAAAATATGGCTTCTATTATTTTTGCTGCAACAGGGTTTACAAATTCGTACATTAAACCAAGTAAATCGTTACCAGCATCAAGGGGTGTTTCTAGAAATTATCTGAAAGATTCAAACAAACCATCACAATAGAGGCTTATGATGAAAAATGCAGGACGTTTGTAGTGGCTTATGATACACCGACAATAACGGCTACAAATTCCTAGTCAAAGCTGCGCCATTACGCGAATCCCGCTCACTCCCTCACACACACCAGAAACTGATGCATACTAAGCGTTATTGTGCAGGTGTCTAATAAATAACGACAGGATTCCCACTAGACTAAATGCTTTAACACGTTGCCTGCGATTGCCTAGCTGGTGCAAATCTTTACTTTGTACACACAGTCACTAGAAAGCCTTGAAAAAATTATAGAACCTAACCTGAGCGACCCACCGGCGGGTCGTATCGCACTCAACGTGTTAAAGCGCCAGTAAACTTGACACACAAGTTCTGTCCGAGTAGTGTGAAGGGAATGACATAAAGTTGCATCTAATTTGAGTGAAGACAGACGCAACTTTGTGTAAACTTGATTGACTCGGGTTAGAGATCTTATAAAGAAGATTTTTCTCATGTTAACTCTACTTCTCTATTCAAGAAGCGTGAAGGAGAAATCGTAATAACAAACTAATCACCGGATTTCTTCAGATGTTTAAATCGGCGAAAATGCAACCTACGCTTAAGCTCTCAAGTTCGATGGTATAAAATTATTTCTTTGTAATATTTTATAAAGTACAATGTGTTCAGAGCTACACATGTGTTCAGAGTTACAGCTATTCTTCCAAGTTAACTAACATAACAGAGCGCACATAAAGGGCAAAGAATAAGCAACAACATTTCTAAGAAATTCTATAACAAGTTAGTCAAGCCAAACAACAAGGCAGCAATTAATTTCAAGATTGCAATGATCATTATTAGCCGCAAACAAAAGATCAAGCATACATAACTGTCACACTACACCCACAACGTCTCCTGCATCAAGCGTAGCTTAGTCACAGTGCTGCAGCTGGTGATATCTACGAGGAGCTCTAAGTCCCCGTCCCGTACTGACATGGACGGATGCCACAGCACGCCGGCAATTTGCTTGTACCTTAAAACTGCAATGAACTCACTCACCATAAGTCAGTCATTTCTTTCACAACGAAAGTTAAAGAATTCAAGACGAGAGTTATTAATTGATTGTGAGATTATTCCAAAGTTACCCAACTTCCTCGAAAAAAGGAACCATGAAATTCAGAAGGATTACAAAATTAACCACTAGACACGAATTAATTTACGAGTTGAACCATCAGAGCTTCAACGCTCTTTCGAGACACCCTGATTGCATGCATGCTTACAGTGGCCAGAGCTGTAAGAATTGAATGCGTGAGTGCGACCACGGAACCAGACGCATCCAGGCTCCGTGAGGCAGGTAAGTAAGCAGGGGTGTTGTGAGGGTCCGCGTGGGCCAGGCTAGCACTGACCTTGGCCAGGTAACATCAGAGGCAACATCAGCGCGACAGAGCACTCGAGCATGAACTGTAGCAATGTTTGAGCGGCCGACGCACCGACACACAAGCGTCTCATCTAATGCAACAGCAAGGAGTGCTCCACGATGCTGTCTGTCAACAGGAGTAAACAAGCGTGCACCTATGAACCCCTTGACGTTTTGAGCGTGGTGTGAATTGATCAAACAACACGAATGTTTTCCGGATCTTGGTTGGTTGAATAATGAGGGGCAGAGCCCACATTAGAACATCAAAGTATCAACACTGATTGCAGCATAATTAAATTGCTTGTTGCCAACGTTGCTGAATATTGTTGGTGAGGCACGTTGGTCAAATACATTATTAGGATAATCTACAACTACAGCCTGGGTGTTTTCATCTTCAAAGTCTTAATTTACTTGCAACACATGAGATCAGTAGCATTTTTTCAAAATAAATCTACATAAACACCAAAATTATCGTACTCAAAAAAAGTCACTAGTCATACATCAAACCCAGCCAATTTACAGAATAAGCCCACGGATTTCTGCAACGAAGGATACGGCTTCTATGCCAGCTGAAACGAGCAAGAAAGCACAAAAAGGATTATAATGGGGTTAGAGCAATTTCAAAGGGGAGATAAGCTGAAAAAGAGCACCGACAGCACAACAGAAGCCGATCTAGCTGTGTTTTTGCAGTGATGATGAGCGAGCAGCCGCAGCGCCAGCGGCCACAGACACCTCAGCCTTGCTGCCTGGGCCTCGCTGCTCAGCCCACAGAGTTATTCCTCTTGATTTCGACTTGTTCTAAGCGGAAAATTGATACTTCAAGTCTTCGTGAATAACTACCCTCATTACTAGAAAATTACTAGTAAAGAAAACCAAAACTTCTAATCACAGATATTCTTTCAAGAGTTTGGACTTGTATGGAAATAATGAAGACTACAACGTGGACAATCAAGCATCCGTGAGCTGCACAGGCTGAGGACTCACAAAAAATACAACATGATAACTGCCACACAAATATTTCATTACGCCAAAACTTATAAGCAATGAACTTCTCGAAGTACATTCCAACAGCGAAATTACGGTAGAGATCAATGACTTGCCAAAAGGAAATTTTAGATCTAATGAAGCGGCATCAAATATTCTGTTATTAAAATATTCAAAGAAATAAATTAAGCATGTCTCGGATATTATTAACCTGCCGTCAATCTGAAGTACGCCAAGATATAGTCACTCTTAACACATTGACAACGTGTTGGTACGTACGTGTATCACTAGGTATATTATTTGAACAACCGTAGGCCACGTGTTAATACGATGGCAAGGCTCTAAGACACAACCACCGTCTGCATTGACGGTGTGACACAGGGGCAAAGCACAGAAATGCTGCTTCAAAAACTGAAACCGCTAGTTCACTAACATTGTGTTCAACACAAGAGGCCCGTACTTGCTGTAAGTTGATCGAAATTATTATAAAAAGTGACATTGCATTAAACTGAATTTCATCAATGACGACACTGATTTGTTCCAAAGCAAACTGCGCAGAAGTAAAAATGGATCCAGGAGCGCCACAGCGCCGCCACTGCAATAGAAGTAATTGGCAGCTACTGGTGCTAAAAAAAGTCTATCAAGCACGACAAAGTTAGAAGCCGCGGAGACTGCCATCATCTCTGCAAGAAAACCATGCAGCTTTGTATGCTGCGACGATTCTGGAAACTGTACACTCTGACTCCTGGAACACCAGCACATCGAAGGCACGGTGAAAAGACGAGTAATTAACAATTTCATAAGGAAGCCAGTTATATGAGAATAAAAACGTTGATGAGGAACACCGGCATTGTGGCATGGAATGCTCGACACCCTCAAAAGTTCAATATCATGCTATGGACGAAAACAAAGGTTTCCGAGATGGCAGGTATATCAGGTGAAGGACCACGAGAGGAAAAATGCGGCAGAGCTGTAACCAACACAAAAGCCAGCCCTCAAACTAATTTAAAGCTCAGCAACAACAGAGCCTCGAGCTAAAGGACCAAAAAGCGGCACGACTCGGCCATCCAAGTATCGAACGAACCAGTAAAATGAAGTCAGCCATGGCAAGGGATGACTTGATTCATCTCTGCACAAAATAAATGAAGCGGTTTCTAGCGACATCATTGGCTCGGTAGCCGCAATATTGACTATCTTTCACAGCATCCGCAGCGTCTTTGATCCGAAATGAATGTTGGTATCAGAGAAAATATCGGAATCTGCAAACCGACCAGGGCCTTAAAAAGTGTCGAATTAGAGTTGGCAAAATCTGGGGCAAAAGTATACAAATTGACAATATCAAGTTGCTGCGGGTGAAAATAAAAAGGCCATAAAGAGGAATCTCGGCAGTGGAGATCACCAGAGAGCGATCCTCTATTTAACGATAAGAAATTCATCTGAGAAGGCTCGATTTAACTATAAAGGCGTCGGGAGAAGCCTGAGCACGGAAGAAGATAGAGGAGAATAATTGAACCCTGTAGATGGAGCACTAAGTCTGCGTCATGAAGACGCCGATGAAATATTCCGGTGCGTAGCAGCAGATCGATGAGGTGAGGTGAGCGTGTATGTTTAGGGTACCATAGTAGCAGTGGCGTGCGGTTGAGGGCATTAAACCCAGCCATTCTCACTGACATTAGTCAGCTTCAGACGTTTATCGCTGCCTATTAAGAATGAAGACGGTAGAAGAAACCTGATAACAAGTAAAGCCTCCCACTCCATTCACCAGTTCCAATGAAACCGTACATAGTCATCTCAACATAGTCATTTCAATATGCTGTTTAGCAATAAATTGAACGCAAAAATTAAATGAAATTCACGAAGATCAAGAAAAACATTTGTTTGCCATTGTATAGGATTTTAGAATAGCAGCCACTCGCGGTATTTCAACAATCGGAGTGAGCAACTCAGAGAGAGATACAACGTACGAAGGAAAAATAATGTAGGATAAATAAAACTAAGGGTATCAGAGGAAGCCGCGTATGAATTTGTACACTACGCGACCATCCACCATGATGTATAAAGAAAAGCAGAAAAACGGAAACTTGGTGTGTACGCCATCACAAACCAGCACACACAAAAGTATGCTTGACGTAGCGCCTGCAAATTCTAGTGTGAGGAGCTCACAGGGTCATCTCTAGGCTACGCTCATCCATAAGCTACGTTGACATGGACAGAAACTACGCGATTCCTAGAAACGTCCTGATAACAAGTCATGGTTGATCATTGAAGAGATACTGACACAAACATCGCCAAAGTAATGCATGCTAATCTACACAGATACTACAGACAAAACCATGAAAAGTAGCTGATACGGTAACAAACTTATGCCCAAATTTCTCGACCGAAATTTATTTCATGAAAATTAGCCTAGCCCAACACTTCAGCCCATACCTACAGCAAACACACACACGGCAAACGCACCTTTTTCTTTGGGTGAATTAATTTTTGTTCTTTCTTGATATAGCCCGCCCTGCCAATAAAATATGCTGCGTATTGCAGATGATGTATAATTGAAGCCAGAAAAATTTTTGATTAACATTACAAGCGGAAGACTTCACAGAGAACAAGTTTTGAGAAGTGACTTACAATTGCAGCAGCTGCGTCATTAACATTCAAGCAGAAATTTCGTCCTTCGCTACAAGATGGCGGCGCTGCAACAAACGTCCTGCTTTGGTAGATACGAAGACCAGTTCAGTTTGCTGTGCTAACTCTTGCCCTTACGAGGACAAATTCTTACAGGCCTACCCCACAGAATTAGAAAAATACTTTGAACCACACTCAACTTTTCAACCAAAGCTGAAGCCAGTGCAATGAGGGTTTATAATTAGAAAACGCACACTGTTTATGGATTACATCTTATCGCACGATTGTAAATGAATAATTGCGGCAGCTGCTAACTTGAAGTAATACGCCCTTGCGTACCAGAGCGAACAAATTTGAATTGCATATAAATGAGGGAATTAGAATACAATTAAACTGGAACAAGCATGGAAGTCAGTGCTCTGACAACTTGGCAGTGAGAACACGTTGGACTCGGTAAAGGAAGCCAATAGCACGACACCATGCAAATTCAGCTAACTTTTTTTAGAAAAAATGAACAATCACAAAAACTCCATGAAAACGAGAATGAATTTTGAATACAAAAATTATTACCATTAAGTGTTTGTACTTCATTCGATTTAATACTTGAACTAACAACAGGCATCTAGTAATTAATGAGTTCTCGAGCTGAATTGAATTCTGCTCTTTACTGATGTACATTCACGTGCTGTCGGGTGCTGAAATTGACAGCAACTTGTTGAGATTTATTGCAGCTTCAACCTCCATAGCAGTCAACTGTGACCTCTCATCTGGCGGCAGAGTGTCACATGATCGGTGGTTTAGAGGTGCGGGTGCTCACGATGTGATCATTGAGAAACACCAGTAGAAAGGTTAACTCAAGTCGCAGCTATCACTCTCCAGTACCGAGGCTGAAATCGCTCATGCTAGTGTTTCAACAGTAAACCCCTAATTAAGATTACATTTTCAGTTGTCAATCTGGAGATAGAGAATTGTTCCTTGTTCAACGACATTATAGTTCTTAGACACGTCTAAAACTTTGATGTGTTTCCTAATGTGCGCCACACAAGCGAAAACGAGACCTAATTGAAACTTCTCGCCGTTCAAGAACACGATCTCCAAAACCTCTCCATGTCATCTGATACAGGGTAGGGAAAAGTTTCTTCAAGTACACACGTATGCTAAAATTGTAACGTCCATGATTCAAAAAATATTCATTTGTTAGCAGTACATCTAACAGTTTAAATTTGCTTCATCTCTACGTTCGTAAGGTCTTACATCTAATCACCAGTACTATAAAAAATTAGATCTACAAAAAAATTTACAGGCATTTGTGCGAAGAACAGCTCATGCAAATTTTACGTTTCTAAATACGTACTAAAGAATATTTATTTTATTTTAGATTGTAGATGTCTGAGAGTATATAAAATATTACTCAAAACTACATTCAATCAAACGAACTCCTTTCAAACTTCTACATGTAAACTGGAATATCAGGACACGTTTAGCAAGAAATCTACTTACAGCATTTCTTCGAGTTCACTGAACAAGTAGTAAAAACTTGCAGGATATCTCATCGCGCTAATGAAATTGAAATTGCCCTTCTGAGCCACGGCAAAATTCCGGAGGAGTACCGGGGGCTTAAATTAAGACATTAAAAGAAACCGTAATAAAGGGCTAACAACTGTAATAACTCTCCTTATAATAGGGAATGCCGATCAAGACATGATTGGCCTGACACTATCTCCAGGAAATAACTAATCAATATAACAACAGTTAACAAATTCAGAGGCCAGACGTGCTAGTCTAACGCTTGACAGCTACCCACATCTGTGCTCCAGAACTCGTAAGCGAGATGCTTCTTATCAACGTCGGCAGAGGACCAGCCAAAACATTGCCTCTGAATACGATTTCCTGGCGCAGCACTCATTAACACACTGATGTGGGGCGACAGCTTTACGATCGCAATTACCTGTGATAACTTCCAGCATAGCAAAGAGTTGCTTCGACACTAATGCGTCAAGAGTAGCATCAAAATTACACTATTATCGAACCCAAAGGCACCTTCTAATGCCCTAATTACAGAAATATATACATACTTATAAAAAAAACATTCAAACAATGTTTGAATGCGTAACAAATAGAACGAAACACTGGAACTTTCAGAGTGAGAACAATTAGCGAAATTGAGTACTGTAAGTTACACCATCAAACTATAAGAGCTATAATACGAGTGTAAGAGATACACTCGTGCCATATCGTACACAGTCAGTACTACTGGTGTCTATTCCAATGGTTCAGAACCTTACAAGCACCTCATACGGATGACTGCAATTACGAATGTCTAAAGTTACAACAGTGCGTCTACTTCGCAAACACGAGTTGAAGCAAAGAACTGTGCACCTTCTACCCTGCCCTCAATACTGGAGCGTACATGGCTTTCTGAAGCACCGGTCTACGCGCACAGTTCATAAAGGGGGCCGACAACCTCACAACTTAGAGCTACTCCCCTCCTCCCCACATGCCAGCAATTAGCGGACCTAATAAAAATTCTTGCTTGCCAAAGACTGCAAAACTCGACAGCTTCATTAGGAGTTGTACAGAGACAACACGCGGTCTCTGCTGCCATTGAGTCTCAATCAACACCACGTCACCACAAATTTGCTAACACAACGGCGCTCGCCGGCCTTACAATTCAAACAACGATATCGGACCTTGACAGCAGCTTTGCCCACATATTCAATCTCAATGCCGGCTATTTGGTAGGTCAAGAGTCGTGTGTAATTAGTACATACTTTCGAAAACGCAGAGAAGAGAAAAAATTGAAAAAATTTAAATGCCGTACTTTGCACAAAAACTTTTTTGAAAAACTTTTAAACAAGTCTAGTATGATAAAAACAAATCAAATTATTCAATTTTAATATATTACGTGGGTAGCTAATTAAAATATAAGAAATTCATATGCGATAAAAAATGAAGATGGGTTCATGCTAAATGTATATGCAATGAAGCTTCCCAACTTATTCAATGCTCCATCATACAAATGATCTGGAATTTGAAAAGCATAATTGGTCAATTCATAACTATTAATGTTAGCAGGATGAGCTTCCAGTTACGCCTCGGTCAGGACCAAATAAGGGGAATGAGCACAAAACACATCACTGCACTGAGATGTGTTCGGTAAGAGGCGAGTGAGATGCAGACTAGGGACAGTGAAGCCATCGTTCACGTGGCTGTCGCGCGGTCTACGACCAGCGTAAAGTGTTTTGTTTTAGCCGCGATATTTGTAGTCTGTCAGCAGCAGGGAATGAGCGAATAAGCTGCATCTGTACAAATTAATCCTCCTATGAACTGTACGAGTTTATCTTCCTATACAGCTGGCCGCCTCATGGATGGAAAGCATAACACAACATTTACGCTAGTGCTGGACAATTATTCATGGTGATAATATAATAATGTGCGGCCTGCAAAAAGCTAACAGTTCAATACTGAAATACGATCATTTTTATTTATCTCTTTTATTCATTTTATTTCTTTATTGTTACCTCTGCCCACGGATCCTCGTGTGCAGCCTGACCAGCCAGTCGTGCTCCATCAGAGCTTCCCATGCTTGTCAATTTAGGACACCAGCAGACAGCAGCAGTATCATTATACATCTAATTCATTCTTCCTTCATGTACTTTAACAAGATCGGAATTTATTGGAAAATCCATGGAAGAAAATTTATTTGCCTGTCATTTACTTATAACATCTTTCCTGCTTGATTGGAAGTTATCGTGCAATTTTGAACCGCTTCTGATAAAACGAACCTGTAAGAGAGGTAAGCTCACATGAAATGAAACGTCAATGAGCAAGTTATCCACACACAGAATAGGTACATTAGTACGGGCAGGATGAGATATTGAAACAATTACCCAGACACGATGATGAATACAATAGGATCTTCCATCATCAAGAACTGCCTGGCGTGAGTCGAAAAGACTGAATAAGACCTCACATTCGACCGTTTTGTTAGAATTCCAAGATGAAAAAAAGAGCGTTCCCATTTATGCCCTGATAATAACGCAAAACAGGAACATGAAGAAATCGCCAAGAAATTGCAAGGATCGGTCCGGAAACAGGGGGTCGTCAATACGGAGTGATGAGGGTGAACATGCAAGCTCATCATCTGAATGTCATCGCCCGATTGAAATGACTCAATCAAGAGGAGCTGGAACTGCCGCTACATGATCCAACTCTGGAGGATGGGACTGCATTGCAGGCATATCGCCGAGTGTCATTAGCAAATATTTGCCCTTAATTCAACACGGGAGCGTCAACACCAGACGCTGGGAAAAAGTGGAGTGCAAGAAAAACAGGTTGCCATAAACTTGTGGTGCTGAAGGGACTTAGATAAGCCTTCGTAAAATTATGACGCCACAGAGACAAGCGATATAAATGATACTCGACACATCCGAGTTCACTGCACTCGAATAATAGCAGACGGTAAACGAGCAAAAACTGAGAATGTTACACCAAGATTAGTACGAGAATAAGTAGTCAGAGCAATGAGCACAATGCCCAGAACGCAATTACACGAGAGTTTCGAATGATATTGCAGATGTATTTACGACGTTATGAATACAAGAAAATTCAGTAAGAAGTGTAACGGCATGTTCTAATTCCTGGACATTACTATCGGCTCTCTTGAATGTAGGATTTTATCCCTGTAGCAAACATAGCAATTTATAACACAAATGAGCACAAAAGAATATATTCGTGTACGAGTACTTTTCAACTGTGAGCAGGACAGGCACTATCAGTATGCCACCTTTAACGGCGTTATGTAATCCTACACGCTGTATACCAAAGGAGCGCGAAGTCCCTTAAATCAGCCGACGAAAATATTGTTCAGGAAATCCGTCTCACTCTGTGGAGAGCAAATAAACTCACATGAATACAACTATAGGAAGCGTCAAGGAACGAGTAAATGCTAATTTATATTATTATTACCATAATTCATTTCATACGAGTATAACAACCGCATCCACCCAAATCGTGTTTTACAGTAACAAGGAGTATCCGACTGAGAAGAAGAATGAAGTACAAATGAAGTATCGAAGACACTGATGCAGGTCAGTCGTAGGGAACACAACTTCCAGCACAAGGAAGATGAGTAGCAAGACGAAAGATACGCAAAAAACAAATGTCAACAGAAACAAGTAAAAAATGACTAATCCAGCGATAAGCAGCTAATGGATATCATTGATATCCATAAGTTATACTGATGAGAAATTACCTTCTCAGCATACTCTCTTGGCAATGAAAATCGGAAATCCTACACATTCCTCTGGACGCGCTAAGTGCCCGAGCGAAGGAGTGGGAAAATTCACTCGAAGGCACCTCTGAATTGATAGCAACATGGTATACGCACTTTAAATTATCATCAAGAAATTATACTAACATACCAATAAAAGACTTTGCATAGCGCTTGAGGCACTAGATCCAGAAGAATAATATAAAAACAGAGGATGAGAGCAGCGGTGTCAGGAGTTTGTCCTGGTCGGAGGAAGCAGAGCACGCGTGTTGAGGCGCTGTGTGTCGTGCTATCGTGATGGGTCTGTCGAGTGACAACTGCACAAATGCTACAGGTCCTTTAATGATCCTAGCCATGTACCTGCCACACGCACGTTCAGCGCTGATCAAACTAACTTCAGTTCTGCTTAAAGAAACTGTTCAAGTGTGAATGTCGGAGAACCATTTACGTTAACATCAACTAAATTATTCAAAAACAAAATTAAGCTCAAGACAAAATCACGCTCAACGACACTAATAGATGATTACAATATACGAAGGTCCAGTAAATCACTAACTCTATCCAGTTGTAATAGATACACCAGTCCTACCTGAGACACAATCCAACTCGGAGTCCTTTTTGCATGTATAAAATATCAGGCCAACAACATGCAGCTATTCCTATCTCCCCTCCAATCTCTGGCAGTCCAGACGGTGTCAGTTTCGTCTTAGTCAGAGGGTACATTTAGATCATGAATTGCGAGTTTTAGCTACATGAGATTGAAACCGAGCAATCGCACTCCAGAAGATTCAATTCAATATATGAGACTATTCTAATGGAGTCGAGATATACGCACTTCAACTTGAATAGTGAGCATCTGCATAGCACAAAAAATATGAGAAAATGAATAAGACACCTGAATGTAGTATCAAAAAATCAGAAGAATGATCGGTTACATGATACGCCACTCTGACAGAGAAACAAAAAGAAATAAAATAATGGTAAAGATCTATATAACAAACTGAATACGGAACAAAATGTTGCCGTAGCGTCAACTCTTCGTGGACTTGAGAATACTTCCTGGGAACGTGAAGACCCTGAGGTATGGGCGACGAGGGCAGACACAACCGCCGTACCAGAGACTAGTCTTAGTATCCCAAGACAGGAATACTGGCATAGAAGTACGTAAATGAACGTAATCATTAGAGGTAAAAATTAATAATTTGAGCATTTGTGCGATTCAAACGAGCATGAATTTTGAAATTTAAACTACTACGGATGATCAAATGAGAACAGAAGCTCGGTTGAACCTCTCGCCTGGAGAGAACGAAAGCGTTGCGAATGTAGAAACATGGATCCACGTATGAAAACTTACTTGTGCTATGAACCGGAAATTAATGTAAATACTCAGATATTAAGACTAAACGTGGCTAGTTTACAGGCGACCAGAGGCACGTGTGCAAGGTGAGAGACCCCCAACAAACCAGCCAAGCGTTAGAGAGAAGAAGGGATAGAGCGTGGCAGGCAGTGTAGCTGCTGGATCGTCAAGCCACACAGGAGCACGATCCAAGTGGCTGGAGCGTCTGCACGGAACAGAATGATGCAGAGGCGATATGCAAATATTGCTGTAATCTGACACCAGCACACGCTGCCCGTCATAAGCAATGGTCCAACAATGGCGCGAGACTGAATTGCCCAGCTCCCGTTCGCTGCAGCCAACACTGCAGGATAGCCATTTTTTTAACTGTTTTCTCAGTAAAATTCAGTTGAAAAATATTAGTATGTGAAACAAACAAAGTACCTAGATTTTCTTCGATATTATAAAAATGTACAGGAACAGGCTACCTCTAACTTTTACTACCATATATATTTTAGAGAGCGGGATACTTCATACTTGACGTTAGGACCCAATGAAATCTATGCAGATAGATCCAAATCAGAAGTAACAGCTAGATGCTAGTAAAGATCACAGAGAAAAAGAATTTTTACAACCTACAGCACTACACCGTCAGAGTCTGCACTACGAACCTGAATAACAAAAGGTGCGAGTGTCTTAGATGCAATGAATTTAGTGTGAAAATATAACGTAGGTTCCATAACGCCCATGCATCGTAAATCAAACGGGTGCGTATAGTCAACAACAATATAGATGGACCAGCACTCATCAATATCGACCACCTGGGAGCAAATAAAAGACTCGGTGGGGTCATCTTTACTACTGAGAACTGCACGGCAGTGACCCGGCAGTTCACTAACCAGCAGCAACCGTGCGAAGCAAAAATACCAAAGTCAATAAACTTCAACATCAATAAACTTAAACAAAGAACTAGCATCGCAACCACTTCAGAGGGATAAAAAGATATGAAACTCAATCGAAATTAATTGTACGAACACATCCGCATTCCTACGAGAAGTAGAAAGAGCAGAAGGGCAATATCCACGTCAAAATAAACAAAGTACTGATGAATTTACGAACGCTTGTACAGACACGCCTGAAAAGCGTTCAACAGTCGTTCCAGGAACATTGACTCGATGTACACGTACTATAGTAGCACTCCATACCACCCCGCTGAAGGTAACTACAAAAGACACTGACGCCTCCAGAATGTGAATTGCATTGTAACTTTGAACAAAAAATAGTTTGAAACTTTTACGGCCTGCAGTGTTTCGCTCGAATCCCGCCAGCAAACAAATCACGTCAGCCTTCCGTCTAGGCTCATTAATTACGCACAGATAAACGCTCTAAATTTAGAGTAGGAATGCGGATACAAAGCAAATATTTCATTTCAATTTGAACACACTTCCCAGCATCTATTTTTTCCCCTAGACCATTGACCTACGTTGAAAAATATCGCGTGAATTTGAGTTTTCAATATTCGAGCGGCAGACATCATTCTCCTGGAAGCCAAGATCTAAAAGTGTAACAAAGCACCCGAGTCACGAATGCAATAAAAACTACATTTAATCAAGCAAAGACAAGAAACCGACAGGACGCAAGTCAAAAACAACACAGCTGACAGGGCAAAAACGAAGACGACGGAGAAACAATCAGAAATACAACCAAGAGCTTGTTGTTGCCAGCAGGTCAGATGCAAACAGCGACGACGGTGCTGAGATGCAACTTATTTACTACAGGATCAGGAACGGAACATATCCCTTTTTCAGTTCAATATTTAGTATTGAGCAAACTTGTATCGTGTATGTTATTTCCATAATTATTCATCTTTATGCAATTTACATGTGGAATTTTATAAAAAAGTTTCCTTCCAAAAAATATCGGTGATTAGGATTTAATGAACTGATATAAAAAATAAAAAATAATTATTTTAAGAAGAACAAGACACAGATTGTAAATGACGTTAAAATCGCTCAAAATGAGCAGAATGGTGATTGAAAAAAAACACTGATGGTTTCAACTAAATTAGCACAAGAAAACTCACCAAAGAAAAGTTGTAACCTTCCATCTTGTTGCATCACCCGGAACATCTTATGAAGGTTCCACATAAGAAGTTGATGAAGAAGACACTTTTACGCGCGTAAGTTTCCAAATTTATTTTTGTTTGATAACTTGAGTAAAATCTCAGAATAATATTGAAAGAAATAAAAAATATTAATTATGAATTAATTTATTGCGTTATTTAATAAATTCATACGGCGTACTGAATAGACTAAAAATCAACGATGCAATGTTCACGTTAAAACGGTCACATGCTTGCAATCGTTGAGTATAGCAATGAGGAGCATATCGAGTACGATACAACTCACTCAATGAAACCCACGCAGCTCAAATAAATAAACGAGTCCCGTGAAAATATTTAGATATATTTGATCAACAACGTGTGCTATGCACATTTCCCCCTGAACGCGTTTTGAACGGACGCTGCACTACTCATTATGTGTCAGAACATTTAAGGAATGCCACCACATCAATGAAGCAAATACTGTGGTGTAGCCATTAATATTTATGCCACGGTGCTCTGATAATTCATCGAAACCTGAGAACGCAAAGATCCATTCTCACGACACAATTCACAGCTGTCAGTTCAACGTTACTATGAATGTATCGCCAATCGTCACTGCAGAAAACACTTTTAGAATATTGAGCAACAACTATGTATTAGGTAAAATACTGCATAGCTACACGGTTCAGCAATACTATTTAAAGAGAAACTAAAGCTATATTAAGAATACACTTCGCTTGATATTTGAGTGATCAATCAAAGGCTACTGGGTGGCACGTCTGACAACTCTTTCATGTTTTATTGCTCGAGTTCAACACAAAGGAGTCACGCAAGGACATGAACCAGCACTGAAAGGTGGCTTCGTAATATGAGCCTGTTCACAAAAGCCATGAAATTGACTTGCCTCCCCAAGTTAATTATATTCAACTCCGTGCCATGCATTCAAGCGTACAATAATTGCTACATCACAAAATAACACTATTTCAAACTAGAGGAAATTAATGTTCAGGTTGAAGCTGAAGAAAATTTGCACGGAGACTAATAAAAATGACGAAGGCATTTTTAAACAACATTTTACGAGTAGCCCGCATCCAATGAGAAAATAAATCTGGGTTTACGAGGAGCTGGTGTATACAGAAGAGACAAGTCTGCATGCTGGACAGCATCAAGCAGCAGCTCCTTGAGCAGGCGAATACAGCTGCCAGCTACGACTGCGTGGACAAGCTGAATTTTAGGGTCTAGCGCACGCTACTCACGCTTAATTTCATAAAATAAACAGATGAAAAATCTCAAGCGTTTACCACACAACCGTGCAGGTACTTCGTACAGTACACAGAAGTGAGACGGACGCCTGTGCAAATGTACGAGCCTGGCTTTTGGATGCTTGCAATAGCAGCGTTTTATGAGGCGCTTCTGGAGGTGCACGCCACAATAAAAGGACAAAGAGCGCCACTAAGCAGGAGTCATGACGCTCACCGATCCACGACACAGCACCAACACTCATCACCATCACCACAACACATCACCATCACCACAACACATCAACACTCATCACCATCACCCCAACACATCACCAACACTCATCACCATCACCACAACACATCACCATCACCACAACACATCACCAACACTCATCAC
>VCRD01000368.1:218042-237730 GCA_006783055.1 Trinorchestia longiramus
GTAGTGCAGCATCGCGTGTAGTACAGTACCACGTGTAGTGCAGCATCGCGTGTAGTACAGCATCGCGTGAAGTACAGCACCACGTGTAGTGCAGCATCGCGTGTAGTACAGCATCGCGTGCAGTACAGCACCACGTGTAGTGCAGCACCACGTGTAGTACAACGCTCGGGCGCAAGTGTCACTAGAGGCAAACTGCAGCACTCGGACAGCTGCCCAGTCCTCACTCGTCTATTTAACATCTCTATTATACACTGCC
Source organism: Trinorchestia longiramus (assembly GCA_006783055.1). Taxonomy (NCBI): domain Eukaryota; kingdom Metazoa; phylum Arthropoda; class Malacostraca; order Amphipoda; family Talitridae; genus Trinorchestia; species Trinorchestia longiramus. The sequence continues at coordinate 218,299 of VCRD01000368.1, forward strand.
AGTACAAAAACAAAGCACTGGTTTTTGATACAGTTACTTTTTTGCTTTTCCTGCAGAAATATTTAGTTTAGAGGAAACCTACCTCTATACGGCAACATTAGGCAGTCTTTGAAGTAGCTGTCATTTGGTCTAACTGATATTACGCACTATTCATTTTGCAAGCTGGAAGAATAAAGACGCACGTAAAAGACATTAACACCGTATGAAAAAGCAGCGGTTTATCAAGAAAAATCGCTGTTGTTTGATGTAAGGGTGAACTCGCGAGTTTTGCCAAAGTCTCAAAGAGATACATACGAAGACTCTGAGCCGAGAGCTGAAAAATTGCATATATGCAATTGCACCTCAATCAGGAAGACACTTTTATCCACAACAAATGGAAAAAACACTTCAGTTTGTCAAGGAACATCGGAAATAAGCTGTTGATGACTGGAAACGATATGTGGTCCAATAAATGTTGACCCTCCTTCAGAGTGATGCATGCACTAGGACTAGAGTGTGGCGAGAGCCTTACAAAGCAATAGATCCGTCATACATCGCTCCCTCCGTGTACACAAGCTAAGGCAGTGTGAAAATCTGGTGCAGAACCTTCAACAACAAGACATCACGCCACTAGTTACAGATTTTAAACAACCATGGTAACACCTAATGAGCTATTTTCCTGATTGCGATGGAACACTTCAGAACGAAAACGTAAGCATCCATCGGCCTAACATCGTCCAAAAGTGTCTCCTTCAGAATGAGGATCCATTTCAGCACATTGAGTGGCCCCTGTCGTGTCCAGATGGAAACCCCATTCAGAATTTATGCGATGAGCTTGAGAGGGACCTGCGTGGCTCATCGCCGTTTTCATAACCATTGACCGATATGGGTCCGATAGCTTTATTAACAAGCTTATGAACGTCTTTTTTGGCCAGGCAGTTTAGTTTGAACAAAGAAAGACTGTGGATAATAAAAAAATATAACTGGAATTCATGTACAATATTTTTGAACTTGGCAGGATTTAGCATTTTCTTTCGAAATACAAAATAAGATATCCTTGAAGACGATATATACTGTGACATACAGCGTGAAGCAACGAACCATGTTGCTGGACACCATATGTTCAGAGAAAGCAAAATTCGTGAGAAATTCATGTCTTTACTGTAGGCAGAAATTCTGTTTCTATCTTAAATATAACAATGAATCAGTCAAGATATAACTCCTTAGAATAAACGGTTCATGTGACTATAAATAATCACATTAAACTGAATCTTAAACATATTTATACAACCAAACAGTAAAGAAATTTCAAACAAGCATGTATAAGTTCAAGAAACGTTAACCTGACTCCACACAACACATGGTAACTACTTATGTAGGTCCTCACTATAACTCGTACGTAAATACCTTCTCATAACATAATAAAGAAAATCTGACCTGGAATGTCTTCATGCGTACAATAGTACTTCATCAATGGCGGATTTGTAATTAAAGTAAAGTAATGTAAACTCATTTTCATGAAGTACTAAAGCGATAACTTCAAACCAGAGCGAAAAGACAAAGAGATAAACGAAGAAACTGTACACGACCCAAATGGCAGCGGAAGTCAGGACACAATCAATAGCGGCAACTGAACTTTCCGTCTGGAAGCAACGCTACACGTGTAGGCGAGCTTGCTCCATGCTATCTACTTGTGTTAGACCACGAGCCTGAGTGTAAAATAGCAGGTCAAACCTATTCTATGCAGAGTCACACCGTGCATGCAGTCAGGCAATGAGGTGCTCATGCTACGTGTTTCAGACGTCACACGCACTCAACACCTGCTTCCATCAAGTCTTATCGGCATAGACCAGTAATTTCAATCATGTGTTGCTCAAGAGAATGTAACCAAATGCATCTATTACGCATCTTGTTATGACGACACACTCGTTAAAGCAAAGTTTGATACCGAGGTAAAATTTGGCCAGTATAGCCAGGAAAATACACGGAATAAAAGACTCCAAACAGTAAAGTATTGAAAACTTGTGAGCAGCAAGCCAAGTACAATCACCGATTAACATGAACTTTCTACACTAAATACATGAAATTTCAAGTTGATACTACTTTTCAATTCAAAATTTTAATGGATCTTAAACACAAGAAACACCACAGGGGAGTAAAATATTTTCAAGGCATGGGAGAAAATGCAGCCCCGCTTCACGGTTCATTACATTACGCTACGGCAATAAACAAAAAATAATAATTTCATCAGAACTTATGAAACATGCACAGGCACGGGGAGAACTAACAGCGAGTGGTTTGCTACTAGGCAATGAAAATATGCAAAAAATACTTTGGTTTGAATGTCAAAGCGTAAGAAATTGAGCAAGTCAGTGTGATTTGAGCTATACACAAGATGGCCAGCCTTGCTTACGCGTGTTTGTGAACAAAGCGTCACATATTATGCGAAAGACAAATATTCAAGCGTCCAACATAAAAGTGTTCTGATATCGGATTTACACATGAATTCTAAAGAAATCAAAAAACTTACCCCAGAAAGCCAAGCATAAAACTGCAATCGTTGTACACCTGGCTGACCTCACGGTAAACTCCACGTAGGAAGAGCAATCAATAGCACAGAAAATAGCATTGTTTACATTTGACGGAACAAATTTACAACATTTTCAGGGAAGGTCACAGCAATTATGCCCTTCTGGCGGTCAATTTTCTTTGCTTTCAGGGCCACAGACACACTCCAGCGCTGCCGACGAGAACGAGGAGCAAACTTGCCAAGTAACAACTTACCTGCCAAAATTTAAACCTTGTTACACAAAAATGAATGCAATAAAGTTAATTAATTGAAGGATTTTTATACTTACGGCATCAAATTTCTATAATTATAGAAATTTGTCAATGATGACACTTAACTCATCGCAGGACAATTTGCACTTCAATTGTGAGCCTGGGCCTCATGATCCAAAAATCCAAGACATAAAATAAATCCTGCTCCAAACCATCAATATTGTTGCCGCACTCTGTACCATGCAGTTCAGTACGGGGTACAGTAGAAGTCTTTATTGTTGCCGCACTCTGTACCATGCAGTTCAGTACGGGGTACAGTAGAAGTCTTTATTGTTGCCGCACTCTGTACCATGCAGTTCAGTACGGGGTACAGTAGAAGTCTTTATTGTTGCCGCACTCTGTACCATGCAGTTCAGTACGGGGTACAGTAGAAGTCTTTTTAACCGGCACCCATGGGATTTTGCAGTTGCCGGTTAATATCACACAAGTAACCACAAACAATTCATAGACACGCTAGACATGAAAGGAAAACAATGTCATTTGCTTAAAGCAGTTAAAGAAGAAAAAACAATGAATAAATATCTAAAGCTCGGCCAGCGAGTGCCGGTTTAAAGGAATTCTACAGTATCGTTTCTTCCATAGCTTTACTTGTAGAAGCAACAATTACTTTAATATTTTTATGGAACAGTGTAAGCTGCATGTCACTTTGTCAGTTACCTACACAAAGCCTCGCATGTTATGCAGAATATAATTTATACGACTCGAGGTGTCAGTAACCAGAACAAGCAAGTGCGAGTAGGAAAGCAGGCCAGTCCCTCACGCTAACAGCCTGCACGCCTCACCTCACGCTAACAGCCTGCACGCCTCACCTCACGCTAACAGCCTGCACGCCTCACCTCACGCTGACAGCCTGCACGCCTCACCTCACGCTAACAGCCTGCACGCCTCACCTCACGCTGACAGCCTGCACGCCTTACCTCACGCTAACAGCCTCCACAGAGTCCTGTAGAACTCACCTGAAACAAGAATTGCAAATTTAAACCAACAAGAACACATATCAACATTGCAACAGCCAGTAACAGTGAAATGGAAAAAGCACAACAACGTAACAAATAGCTTTGCTACAATGATAGAAAAGGTTTCGGTGATTTCTTAGAGTTGAGGCTTAGTAATGGACTCATATATACGTGTCGTAAGCATGACCTTGATTTAATCCATGAGCAATTGCAGCAGAACATTCTGATTAATGCAGCTAGTCGAACAGCGCAACATTAAACTAAGGAAACTGCAAACGGTGTACAATTGAAGCCCATGAAGAATAAGAGAACGATAAGTGAAGTTCAGCATCCGCACTGTGTCGCTAACAGAGAACAAACCTGAAGGAGTAATTAAGGCTCGTATTTATGTGGTGGTGGAGAGATAAAGAGCGTCCGCAGAAAGCTGTAAAAGATCAGCAATTAGCATAGAAATGACTCTCGCTGATAGCAAGGTTGATGACTTCATCGTAACCGCCACCACACGCTCCGTAATTCCTTCCTCACAAACCCTCACACATGATTTGAGTGCCACATTTTCTAGCCGAGAATAAAATGTGTCAGGTTGAAGAACTTAACAATATTCATAGACTACCGTTATACTTACGATCACGCTGGAGATAAGAAATAAAAGTTCTATCAGAACATTGTTAACCCCACAAATGTACTGCACATGCATTCATATGAAGACATTGTAAGCGAACACATAGACTACGAAGAATTAGTCAATCCTAAATAACGTGGAATGGAGGCCAACAAGTTCGAAAAAGACACCATGTACCCTCGGCACAGCCTCATGTCCACAAGCAAATGACTACAGGCGCTCCATTACAGGCAAAAATACTTCAAAAACTATATTTTAATACTTAGCTAAGCAAGATTATGACCACAATTCGGTGCAACCAACCAGAATAATAAGAAATTGATCAGTTCGCGGTTGATATTTTTCTGTAATAATGTCATTCGCTGGCTTCTTCAATATGAATTACAGTTTCATATGAACAATTTCTGCGGAATATTAAGTTGCACACATTTTCATACGCATTAAAATAACATAATTTGAATATTCAGTTCGGAAGATAAGTTTTCGGTAAAAATACAGCATCCGAGCAAGAGAAATTGACGTACACGAGTCTGTGCTCAGTATTAAGTGCGTCAGAAACGCTAATTAGAGAGCACAGAGTTGTCGTAGCAAGTCTCATCTAGGGCGTTCATTAGCGCCAGTATTAGCTTCTTAGAACGATCAAACACCCGAATAATTCACGGATTTTTGTCCTTAAATCTTGTCCATCACTAACTGGAAAGAGGAAGGAAGGAAGGAAATGCTATGAGCCGCGCGGTACTTACTGTGCAAGTGACATAAAAGTGGTGTTGACTGAGCTCAGTACTACGAGCTCATTCTAAAAGCATCGAGTCTGCACAGAATCATAAAATAAAATTGAAGCAATGATGGCGAAATAAAAATGGCTGAGGTTCACAATTGCAGGGATTATTATTACAGACAACTATAATATATTCCAATTTACATAAATCTCTTGCGTTTCAAGTCTCTGAGACATTAAAATTGTTGAAATTTGAAATTTCAGTGATCGACTATTATAACTTTCAAACCTAGAATAAAGCGCCGCACAAGAAAAATAAAATTCACACGTGTCGAATTAATAGCTCCAACAAAGCTCTGCTAACAACAAATACGATTTTATTTAAATGGAGAACAACCAAAAGAAAAAAAATGAACTATAATTGACCCCCATTGCAAATTTTGTTCGATACTAACTGAAAAAGTGGCAGAATTTTCGTCAGTAAATTAGCGGCAACAATTGCATACAAGTGTATACTAGACCCAGTCATGTGAACAACTCATGATTCGGTTGCAGAGCGTCGCTGCATGCAAAACAAGGTGTCACGGCGAGAAGGTGCGTTTGGACGAGACTGCATGCACTAGCGCGAGCTTCAGTGCAGTCAATCAATAATTGCGAGCACGAGTGCGGGTACAGCAGCAATTACCAGCGTGCAAATGCTGGCAGGAGATCGGTGCGATGTCCTGGTTTGGGGGAGGGCAGGCACACCACGGTCCACTGCACACACCGCCGCCACTCCGCTGCATCTCTCCAGCGTCCCACAACCCTACCCTCCCAGTAAAAACGTAACAGTTTCATACACGAATACTAACCTTTGCAACAGTGTTATTTACAATGTAATGCATTTCTTGTTCCCAGCCTTCCAGTCTCATGATGCTGGAATACTTCAATGTTGAAATGTAAAATGGATTTCACTCGGGCATAAACACCGGACTAAAACATCGGCGACATTGAATGAAGATCAGCTAATGATTTCGAAGTAAAGACAGAAAACAACTTATTAAACGCAGAAAGAAACCATTCTACACAAAATACTGTTATGATTAATATTTCATTTCCCATGACATATTAGTTCTCAAGGTTTTCGTCTCCGTTTAATCAAAAATAAAAGCTTTGATTAAATCGAAAACCTCCGTTTAATTCGCAGTGAATATTTGATTCAAATAGAACGACACAGACGCAATGTACAGTGCCGCAGTTGACACAATCACCTGCAAGCTGCCAAAATACTGCGTACGCATTTCCAAGCGACGAAGAGAAGAGCATGAAATAAAATAAAACGACTGTCAATCAGTACACTCCCCTCGGTGTAGCTCAGGAATCCCACCTAATCCTCAACGAGCAGGTCGTCCCCAAAATACGCTAATGGACTGCGTTCACTAACGAGCTACTCTTACAAACGAAATTTTATCCTTCGAACATGAGAATATTACGCGAATTTGATGCACTATACATGACGTGTTTAAAATCTGAAGAGGAACAAAGCTACTGTATTGTAACAAACTTAGCCTTAAACTTCTCCCAGCTGATCCCACGCCCCGTACCCATAGTAAGAGAGTCAATACAGCAACCAGAGAAGACTCACGCAGTATAGACTTCTTTTCTACCTGGAACAAGTGCGTTTCCTAAAACTTTCACCAATAATGGTCAAAATGTGAAAATTACAAAACTCAGAAAAAACAGTGTCTTGAAACATTAAATAACAGTGGAACGATTGAATTTGCAATATTCTAGTATAATTAGCTGCAGTACAATAATTATCGTTCAAAAATTGTACTGACATTCATCTAGACATCTGGTCAATATGAGTAAATCTTCTAAGAGAGAGGATCGTACGAGGAAGGTTTGTTACACTAGTGTTAATTTCAAGTTATGCAGCCATACTCGGAGAGTAAAAATATTCATAGGCATGGTGGAGTATTACTTGCTTAGATACTCACCATTTTCAGCAAATAAATTACAAAAATTAAAAAACTGATAAAGAAAAGTTACAATATATAAACTCATATATATCTAGATAACATCAAACAGTTGCAAAGTTTTTTGTTCACTTCAGCAAACATTTTCTGCAACTCTGCTGTCTTGGTGTATTTCTTCACCGGTTGTATTAGTCAGACACCAAGTAATAGTTATAGACATCTTCAGACAGAAGTACTTAAGATTCGTTCTACGGGTTTACCAAAATTCCTGCTCTTTACCAGAAGTGGAAGCAGTATGTGATAGGAGTGCGCCTGCCACTAGAGAGTAAGCAGCAAGTGGTGACGAGCATCGTGTTGTCACACTAAGGTGGAATACTTGAAGACGTCGGTGGGAGGACACCGTCGGCAGAGGGTACGAAGAAAAGCGACTTTATGGCGGGCTTAGACAATAGCGAGCTCTAGCAGACGAGCGAGGCAATAACAGAGAGCGCCGTGTCGTAAAGCTTTCTGTGCTGTTTGTAACATTCCGCGCTCGCATGCCATGGCTTCGAGATAAGCATCAAGTCTTGTGTGACGAAAAAGCACCACGGATGCCGGGTGCCTCTGCAATACGCTTCGCAATGAAAATCTCTAACATCTTTATTTTAGACATCGACGGAATGCACTTCAATTCAATCTCGCTTTAAAATTTGTAGGGAGGCTGGCGAGAAGCGTCAATGAAGATCGCTCACAACGGTACTGTGGCTCTCTATTAAATAGCAGAAATACAACTGCCATCAAAATTCGGTATTAGAATTGAGAGAATAATTCCTTACACACAGAGCGACAATACATCAAGATGATCATAGTCTTTCGTGTCGCAGGACAAAAAACAAATTTTCAAAATGAGTATTAGAAGAATGCACTAATCCTCTTACACACGCAACATCACACCAGAACCTGACCACAAATGCTCAACTGTCACGAGTAAAAAAATATTTGTTGAGACCAATGACTCTTAAGTACTTTGAGTAGATTGATTTAAATTTAAGAATGGTAATAAAAATACCCTGAGCATCATTAGAAATGACAGAAAATTGACCGTGAAGAACGATTAACGCGCTAGAACGAGCCCATGCAAACTACAGAAGACGAAAGATTTCTATGCAGGCAAAGAGTCGCCAAACAGCGTTCTAATCAGGTCTCCAAACCGGTATTGTCAGAGCGACTTGCAAGAGATAAGGCGCTCAACGGTGGACCAGGTTAAATACCAAGTTTATACGCCACACCACCACATTTGTTCAGCACTGTGGTGCACTGGCTTAGGCACCAACGTGTGTATCTGCCTCTGTAACTGTAAATCCGGTCCACAGATGTCCAGCTCCGCTCATGATTTAGCTATATTATTATAAGTATCAGTAATTATCGCGTCCAGTCTTATGTGATAACGATTTTTTCGACGACTTAATTTTTCAGTCGTAACTCACATGATATAAATAGAATATAAATTTTACCTGTATAGAGAACTTTATATAGGTCAAATATGAGGGTACAGTTAACTAGATGCTGCAATAATATTCTTTCTAGATAACCCAATTCCCTAGAATATATTCGCTCAGGTCAACCAGAGCAGGAACTGACGGTTTACACACAGCAGCGATGTTGTATGTAAATGGCTGCTCAAGTAAACAAATTGCATTACCACAATAACGAACTCACAAAATAAGATAATAAAATTGTTAATGTCATTAGAAGATCAATACTTCAAAATATTAAGCTTCTAAATTAGAGTTCAACCAACGAGACGCAGCACACAAAGCTGAATACGAGTGGAGGCTTGTTATTCGTTGTTAGCATTTGAGTCCCAGAGAGAGAGCTCCACACAGACCTGTCGTCCAGCCTCGCAGCAAATAAAGTCAGTGACAACTGGGCTGAGAACGGAGAGGTGTCAGAGCAGCGGGGGTCAAACACCGCATAATAATCACTTTGCATCCCCAGCAACACTGCTCTCTCGGTCCAGATAATACAAGACCATGTACATGTTAACCTCACCACGACCAGCTCTGCAGGACCAAACACCTCGGCTCCCCTAAAGAAATACTCTGGACAGGCTACAGATAAGGTCTCAATTCTAGACGACGCAACAAATATGGAAATTGAGGCTAGTACGTAAGACCTCCATTCACAAACTGTGATCCTTAACAAATGTGAAGTTAAAACTATTTTGTTCGCCCTAAAGGTTCGACACAACATTCATGATAATTTCTATCCGATAGTGTATGGATCAAATTGTGTGAATATTGGGTACCTAGAATCTTAGCTTACTGTGCGTGGAAAAATTTAGTACAAAATCAGCGGTAGATTAGAACGTATCAATAATGGCATAAACAAGACACAAGACGGGCCTCCCTCACTTCTCATCCTCAAGCACACAAAGCAAGCTTTTTGTAAAAAGGGGCGCCAAAAATAACGGAAGAAGAGCAGCGAAAGCACGACCCCAGGAGCATCTGGTTTACCCGTGCAGGTGTCGCATCTCTTCAATTACGCACGATGAAACAACATCGCCAAAGAAAATGCTACATTCAATTGCGAGTAAACTGTGGCTGTTTTTAAAATTCTGTGTACAGGAGTATAACTTATGCAGGTTTCTTATAAAAACTCTACATGTATACGAAAACTGGATGAGGGTAACTCGTCATGGGAGACGATTATAGCATTCAAGTCACTTCGAAAATCACTTTCAAGGAACGTGCTCATGAGTAATCATGTTTTGATCATACAAAAATAATGTAACAAAACTTTCCTATCGCCCACACAAGATATGCTCAAAGTGATTGATTTTCTATACTCCACACACAGTCTTTTGACAAACAATTTTTTATAATTCGTAATAACACGAAAGTTTCCTCAATATTACTTTAAAATAAATTTGACCAAAAACGAGGTTATTACATCAGATGAGCGATCACTTCACATAATGGAGATCAAGAGACGTCACAGGAGCACAAAAGTCAAACCGTTTGCCGTGCACAAAAGATGGAAGGAAGCCATACAATGCCGCGACTGGTAAGATTTCCCGGTGGGAAGAACAAAGCAAAAGGTCAGGCGGTCGGAGTCTAACCGAAATTCTGAGCTCATCAACTTGCACAAAGGGAAGGGATAATATCACCATGGAAGTTATTCGCCTCGCACCAGAGGAGATAATCTCCTGGACCGTCACAACTTCAACTCGTCAAGAATTGTTGGTCAACACCGGAAGAGCTTACTGCTAATGGCCAGCCTAACTGAAATCTGGGATTCTTGGAATTTTTGATTTAAGAAGAAGATGAAAAATTAAAAGAAGGGAATTACCTTGAAATGAGCAACATGAAGGCATGTAGAGATATTATACGTACATGGCGGTCGGTTACATTCCCAATTTTAGTAGAAAACTGCAATGAAAACTTGAAGCATGTTGAGAAAACTCAGATAAACACTAGAAAAATTAGTTCCACAAAATCAGTCGTTCACTACAACGAATCAACCAAACACAGAAGAGCAGACAGAAGAACCGTCACTCAACCTCCAAAAAGAAGAAATGCATCAACCACTTTTCCTGTGGAGACTGGGTCTTAAAAAAAGTGAAGGCCATTAGGGGAACACAGTTAACGGTGCACCTCATTTACCCCTGCAGACCTGTCATGTTTTCTTAATTAGATGCCGGTTTATTCATAAAAACTTTTTCAATACAAATGATAGGAACGTTGATAAAATGGTAAAATTACTGTAGAGAAATCAACTAACATTATTTTACCGCAGGAACAATAGAAGTTCGAGGTTCAATAATTTTTGTGCGGTTTAATTGGTACAGCTAACTTCCGCTCAAATTTCCACTGAAGTATTGAAGAAAGCAGTTGTAGTGCACAATAAATGCAACACCATTTCCTTCATAACTACAAGCCTGAAACAAGTACATATCTACGTACCTAAATAATAGACGTGGCTGAACATCATGACACACCTTGCAGAGACACTACTACGTTAAATCTTTCAATAGGAAACTCGCTGTTAGACAAGTGCACGCACAATGTGCAGCCTTGCAGGACTATTGAGCCAGATAATTTTCTTTCCATTAACTTCAGAGAACCAGACCGCGCATCAGGGACGATGAAGTTAGAGCATGGCTCCTGTTTCAGTAAATGGCTGTGCTTCACTCTTGTAATGGTGGTCATTGACCAGGAGCATCCCTCATCAGCGATCTGTTCCACTGAGTGATTGTAGTAACTGCCACCTCACGCCCAGGGACGAGCTGCAAGTAAGCATCATCACTACTCTGATGTTTACGCTTCATTGCTGGGACGCTGCGAGTGTCGACAGTCGCTTCAGTGAGCGAAGCTCCCACGGCCCACCCAAGCAACCGCCAATCTCATCTTCCCAATTGAAACGACTTTTCACTTACAACTCTCATAATAGCTTAGCTTAACAAATTTTTCATCATTCAGAACAGCTAATTGGGATTGCTTGTAGGGAGTTCGATGTACTTCACTAAAAATTTTGAGAACTCCAGCCCTGACACTCTTGAAGAGCACCGAAGTTTGAGCGAAATGGGAACTCCACGGACAATTAGGTAAGACGAAACATAGAGACGCTTCGCCTCGGGTAAATTACAGTAAAATTAGTGGTGACGACACATGAGTGTGGTCTGTGAGACGCAGCACACGACATCATTACAGCAAATGACGGCTAGTGACCAAAACTCGCCGGCGCAGCAGCAGCAGTATGCCACGGAGCTCAGTGACATCAAGCTGCTCTACATCACTTGCGGTCATGCCTGACGTCGGACTAACGACGCCACTGCCCTAGGTACAGACAGTTATCTTGGTTTCTGATGATCAAATTTTCAGGCTGACTCACTCTAACTCGAGTAATGTTCAACTTGTAACGTTGTACATCACAGGGCACCGACATATATCACTGGTAGAGCGTACCTTTGAAAAAAAAACTCACAATTTTGTAGGATCTCCTTAAAAATTGTGGGTAGAACCAGAATTCTGCTTCAGTGGACAAAGGTGATCATGACATTCAAAGTGAGTGAAGACTTCATAGTCAATCCACAAAGACGTAGCATTTCAGTCCCTTTTGACACAGCCCGCTACAGCAGGCAAGACAGAGCAAGAGCAGTCTTGACGTTTAGAGGAGACCAAAAGATGAAGTGAGAAGAAAGAAAGGAGCTGAAGCAAAGACACTTGCGCAGGAAACGTTTCAGTTGCAAGGTATGCTAGTTTTCCACATGAGAGCGACACAAAAACGTAAAAAGAAAAGACCTACTTGACCACTAAGCCGCCACAGACCTCTGCAGCCAACTTACGTGGCGCATAACCAGAGTATGACTGCTATTTTATTAAAAGCATGGTAGCCATATAGTGTTAAAAAAAATTAAGCAGCAAAAAAGAGGAAATTTTTAACGCAGCTTCAGAGGTTAGCCATAAAATCGTCATCCGCTTTTTTTTAGAAGAATTTATGCCCGCCTCTAAACGAGTCTCCTCGACGACAGAGCTTGTAGCGCAACCAGCCTGTCACGGCAACGGCCGCCATTAACTGTGATCACTTTGCTTTTTTATCGTCTCATTCACGAGAGTTATCTACCTAAAAATGATAACAGTTCTAAAAATTTACAAAGAGGTAATTTTACCTACTTGATAATTTGAAAACGGCAACTTTCACTCCTACGGTAGAAAGTTACATTTTCTAGGTTATGCAGTAAATTGCCGACAACCTCTTTCATCATGGCCCATCATAAATTCGTGTAACGTTAGAAAAATAGAGCAAAATACTGCTCCAGAAGTTTTCATTGTCGATTTATTTACGTTACGGCAAGTTTGTCTGACAATGTCTATGTATTAATATATAAAAAGTGGTAATGAATGCTTGCACAAGCTTTCCTTGAGCCTCATCATCCGCGCCTCATCACACCAGGGTGGAGGACATCCCATAATATTTACAGGAGCAATGAATGAGAGTCTAACCTTAGAAACTGTTGTTGACGTCTACCAATGAAAGAGAGTTAACAAACGTCAACATCAGTACGATCTTTTAACAAATAATACAAGCTTAATTAGACGACCGGCCGTGTTTGAAGGTTATTCCAAGCCTCATGAAACGCAGATGCTTAGAGCAGGTGATTAAGCCTCCAGACTGCCGTTCCAGTCCAAATGCGCAGATATGATGTCCCTTAATACAATGTTATCTGCACAACAGTCATTAGTGAGAGACCGGGTGTCCTTGCTTGCTACACACTGCCCAAAAAGGAACAATTACCATGCCGAGAGAGAAGACGATGGCATAAATCAGAAAATGTATGGCCGCGCTACAACTACTAAGCGTATACGCAAATTAGCAAAAGGTCTTTCCGGTGAAAAGTGAAAATCTCAAAAATAGGTTGAACGAAGCAAGACCAATTACTGTAAATAACACAATCCGATCGCGTCTTCATTCTCCACCACCGCGGATGATGGCATTACACGTCGCTGCCACGCACAGCACGTAGCAATGAATGCGGCCAACGATAAAACCCCTGGAGGCAATCAATGTACGAACTCGTTAGTCATAATGAGCTGAGGCACACTGCAGCAGCGGCCCAACTACGTCAAGAAGCATCAGTTGGAGCCCGCGGCAGTGCTAGGGAGCTGCCCAGCACGAGCTGGGAGCATCAACGGCCTCTGCTGGCTGTGCTGCTGCAAACTGTACATGCAGAACTGGCCTCAATTCATGTCCATAAAACAAGAGAGGAGGCGGAGGAGCGTTAAATGAGACACCAGCAACACGACGCCTCAATGACAGGCAAGCTTTTCACGCCGGGAGATGTTGGCACGAAATTTGCACTGGAACGAAGGCATGTGTTACGACGCGAAGCACTGGGCAGTCCACACAATCTTGTGAGACCACCAACTCGTGCAAGCGTTCGCAATTCCAGCTCAAGCTAGAGAGTAAAAAAAGTCTTGCCTACATACATGACTGTTCTTAAAAAGCTTGAAGTTTTTTCAAGAAGAACCCCGTCTCAACACTAAATAGAAATAACTGTACCGAAAACGCTTGCAGCAACACTGCCCATTAGAAGTGTTATTTTTTCGAAATTTATCTGTGTCTTGGAGGTAAGTTTATTAAAAACTCCCTCTAGAACGGACACAGTGCATACAAAATTTTGTCGTCGATGTCGAATTTTGTCGAAAGTGTCGATTACACTTTTGAAAAAGTACAACAAACGAAGATAAAGAATTAATTTCTCAAATGTTTCGGGAACATTAAATGTTTTCCCAACTGTGCACCAACTGTTTCTGACTAGATGGAGTTAGTTACAGAAGCCATAAAACAAAGCTGGTCCCAGTCATCACAAACTGTAGAACTTCTAAGTACTCAACTATGTTCAATAGATTAAATTTTATGTATGCCTTTGTGCATTTATGAAACACGTTCACCGAAGATAATCTTGAGTAATAAAAGATTTTCAGCTGATACTGAAGAAAAGCTTATCACGCTTTTACCTTCTCTTCAATACTAAGATGCTCTCACATTGATACTAGACGAGTCAACTCCGTCAAAAATTACGTCAAGAACGAGGTGCTCATCCACATAAACTGTCTTCTAAAAACCAAAATTTTATTTTTTTTTCAGGAGTACATAGCTGAAATTATTGTTTCAAGGAACTACTTTCATGAGGACGAAAATCTTGTGTGCAAATGGGATTGCATCAGTGAAGTAGCCCGCCTTTTATTGCGTCAAACAGCCCACTTGAGAGAGATGCTTTGATCTAGGAAGATCACTCGCCGTGGAAAACGAAATTAAATAGAAAAAGACGGCGAACAAAGCGATTGCATTCGAGAAGACAGTCGCTGGAACCATGCATGAGCCAACTCAAAAAAATAAATGGGAACATAAAAGGAATTAGAAAAGCGGGCAAAACAGAGACCAGCAGCTTCCACTGGTAGCTGATGGCATCCTAGATGTGTGCCACACATCCCCAGGGTCTGACCAAGACAAGTTCTCCTTCAGAGCAGCTCAGAACTGCCTTCAGCCCACTCAACTTCTCTTCCTTCCTCAGGAGACTGAACATCTAAGAATAGTGTAGACAACGCGTGCCCTAACTTTCACGAAGAGAAATATCCCAGTGTTCTACATCTACTGAGCAAATTCACAGTCCATGACATGAGTTTCATTTACAACCTTTACACACTGTAGTCACTTGTTTATTTCGCAGCTTGAGATAAGAAATAAACAATGATCTTAAGAACTTACATTCTACTGCTGCGCTGTGCATAACCGTTACATCAGCCTAGTGACGTCGTTTGTTCATTTAAAAACACTAATTTCGCACTGATTCCGTGCAGAAAGAAAGCTTAAATGCGCAGTAGGAGTAGTTGGAAACCTAGTCCTATTAAAGAAGTACAAGTGATCCAATCATAACTGAATGTTATGAAGGTTTCGGGAAAAATCGCTTAAACTCATATATCATCTCTCATATATTGTTACGAACGTTTTCGTTTTTTTCATATAGTACCTCGATACCACAATAAATGCCAGATACAACGGAGAATAGAACCATACCCTAGAACAATGCACATTGTGTGTCACCCAACACAAAGGTTTGGATAAACTTAGGAGTGTTTGTATTCCAATGCCGAAAATAAGCGAAAGTGAAGTAAAGAAATTGTAGCGAGTAAAGTTCAATATGAGACTCGCCTTTTCGATCTGACAGTAATGCAATAAGAATTTGTTGTAACAGAAAATGACGCAAGTGCCCTAACATAAAAAGCAAATATGAACTAAGAACTATAGTAAACTTTGCGAGGCTATTGAGCAGCTACCGAAGCTCAGTGACTCGCCAGAAAGACAGACACACCCAGTTCAAGGAAGTAAAAGGTTCCCGAGTATGAGGCCAAATGTGCAGGGATGGCAGGACAAATTTTTAAAGAGACAAAATAATGAAAGCAACTTTCACTCAAGTCCTGCCTCTAACAAAATCAGGAGCAAACCTGTTAAATATATTCGAAATTCACGCTAAACTCGTACTCATAAATGTTTCCTTCATACTCACCAGATGATCTGAGATCAATATTTACAACAGGAAATCAACATCAAAAAGTGAGACATCATTATGGCGTAAAGCATGTAGTAAAGATTCCTTACTAACCATTTGAAATAGATTCATTACGTACATGTCTAGACGGCATGGGACTTGGGTTGCTTAGACGGCATGGGACTAGGGTAACACCCCAAGTGTGGGCCAAACGGCTCGTTTCAACTGTTTTATTCTATTTTATATGCAAACATGACGTGCTTTGACCACAGCAGCTACTGATAATATGTGAATTTTCAGGAGAGTTACAGTATTCCCGAAGACAGAACACGAGTGGATTTTAACAACACACTTGGGAATGAAGGCTTGAAATATAAGACCACTTGAATACATGAAGAGTTCCATCACCGTGGCTACTCAAAAGATGTTAAGTGTAAGAGTAATCACATCTATACACTTGAGTTTCTTCAATTTTCTCTAATGAAAGTGAGCTCCTTTGCCAAGAAGTTACTATTCAGCACAGAGCATACAAACGTATAGATATATTAATATTGCGTTCGAGTAGAGGAGGATCTACTCGAAGAGACGAAATATTAAAGAGAAATTGAAGCCCACACAATATTTAAAATTCATAATGGAAAATATTCTCAGAATCAAGACTGATAATACAGAATAGAATAGAATGAGGCTATAGGAACGAACCTTCTGGCCCATTCTTGGGTCGGATAATTACTTCGATAATTATTCGGTTGTTTACCCAAGTCCCATGCCGTATTTCTAGCCGCGTCAACCATGTCGGCAGCGGGATTCGAACCCGGGTCTTTCCGCTCGCAAGCAGATTCGCTCACCAGTCGACCAAGCTGATGATACACTCAGGAAAATAAACATGTATATGGTTTCCATCATTGAGCTCACCACAAAATTAGGTGGTTGTAGTTAGGACTGGATACTGGCCTGGACGAGCAGTTTCGTTATCGTTCGAGTCCACACAGTGCATTATAGTTGATTCAAGAGTATGTCTTAGGATCTGTACTGTCCAGTTGCAGCTATTTTCATAAGGCTAGCAACAATATAGGAACACATGAACAGAGACAGGATTGATTAGTATCGTCATCACCTACATCGAAGCAGTAATATCCGTATCAGTCATCTCCCTACTTTTTAGAATACGTGATGAAGTAAGTGTAATGCTACTGGTCAAATGAATATTGTGGATATCGTTAGAATTCTCGAGTCACCCATGCAATTCATGGGAACCACATTAAACAATATTGGCTTCGTTAAATTACCTGACCTCCTCACTCTTTCAGATACTGTTGAACGTTCTCTTCAAATGGTATAATGCATATCCATATGCATACACCATTGTGAGATAAAGTAAGCAAATTAGTGAGGGTATTTATCAATACCTTATTTCATTTAACATTCGCATGTCCAAACGATGATTTTTTGAGCGTGTTAGAGCTAGAGCTTGTCTTAAACAGAATATTGTATCGTATCGCATCACACCTTGAACAACATTTCTTGGAGTGAGTATGCTGACATGAACTACTAATTTGAAGTTTTATAAATTGACAGAAGTATCCTTTTTCTCCCTCTTTCTCAGTTTATGACTGAACTTTCTTCTTTGGGATAACGCGCACCGAAAGGCTAACAGCGTAGAAAACACTCAAAACGTGAACTAATGTAAGCTTTTCATTTAAAATAAGAACAAAGGTAAGTTTGTTAAATGATCGTAGCTAATGAAGTCGGCTGTAGTCACCATTCTGCACAAATCCAGGCGATCACTAAAGTTGGAGCACCATCGATTTAGTTGAAGATTGTATCATTGCTTAGCAAAAGAATTTTAACTTGTTTATTCGATGATGTATAACTCCTATGGATCATGCGTACACCACTAAATATTAAAGTAGTACCTCAACCAAAATAAAATGAAAAAACAAAAGACAAACAATAAAATGACAAAACAAGATTGATGAAACCATCACTAAGCCTCCTGAGGAGCCCCAAATGCTGCACGCATCTAAATAATGGGAACTATTTGGGAAGATGAAGATGGAATACGTAAACTGACACAAATGCAAGCTTAAAATTGGCTTAGCCAGACGATAGACAACAGATCAATAAACAATAAAGCATACCGCACAGCCATAAGCATTAGCAGCACAACAAATTCAGGCTCGTCACATGAAACCAACAATTTCACGCTATATTGCTGGGCACACTGGAACACTGCGAGCGCAGACATCACTCAACGCACAAAGAAACAAAAGCGAGCGAGCAACCGAGCGTGAGCTGACATTTTCAGAGAAGGCTGGCAGGTATCGTCACCCAGACGCACCAACAACAACCGACATTACAGAAATAATCGCATTTGAACGACCGAAAACCTGAGGTAGCACCTCATGGACTTATTTGTGCTGAAGCACAACTCACGTGTGAGCGACATGAAGCCCTGAAACACAAGAGCAATACATAGAGCTTCTTTTCTGTTCATTTCAGTCAGTGAACTGGATTAAGCACATGGAAATCCACGAAACTACCGAGTTTTAAGTCTTGTGAAGTTAGTTTACTTACAGATATAGCATCCGATTTGGTGATGTGTTAAATGATATGCTAGAAAAACTTTAAATATTACCTTTTGCTCTTATGGTTTCAAGTACAAGCAGTCGTTTCCAGTTGTTGTATTAGAATAAATCTTACAGTAATAACTATACAAGGCACGCGGCCACTGCTGCTACTACAGCTACAACCGTGACTGGCAGTCACGGGCCCCTCTGACGTAATTATCATTATAGTCAACACGAGTAAAAATTAATCGAAACGTCGTAAGTAATCTTGAACCGCTAGGGTTGGCCAATGGCAAGAATGAGGTACAGAACCTAAATCTTCCAGCTAAGAAACGATAAAAATATGACGTAGAATGCAAACTTCGTAATTCTAACTCGAGGAGAGATATTTGAAACAATGTAAGCACGTGACCCAAACGCAACCCAAATTGAACATACAATGTCTCCTATGTCTCTAAAGAGTTACTCTGCTTCCAAGGAACGATTGCATTATTTCTAGCGGTCAGTCGCAGCTCGGCATACCGGGACAGCATGAGGCGTCCGAGCAGTTTCTGCGGCAGGAATATAGCACGCACAATGAACGCATCATGCTGTTGTAATAGCGAAAACAATGCAGTGATTACAAGACGCTGAACTCATCCATGGCCTTCAATGACGAGGTAGAAGGCATCAAGAGTTTATCCTACGATAATTGAGTGCACTAAAAGAATATGTATACATCGCGTGCCACCGCAACATCGGCCAGTCCGACAAGAAA
>VCRD01000368.1:238703-256223 GCA_006783055.1 Trinorchestia longiramus
AGTACACATGCCATATAATATTATTACTACACACTAGGGATGTACGCGCAACCCTTGCAACACTTAACACCAAGTCATACATAATTTAAACTAACTGGATTTCGCACGTGTTAACTGACAAAGGAAGTAATACCGCTCCAAACATATTTCTGGACTCTTTACATGGTTGAAGTGAAGCGAAGCAGCGTCAGAAGATCCAACACACGAGATGCTGAAGCGAGTTCCAGAAGACACCGTGTCTATACATCAGCTGCGCTCAATAACACAACAAATGAGTTCCCCACATCACACGCAGGCACGCCGTACTTCAGAGAGAACCACACAAGCTCTCCGCTCTCAAGAAACCACGGATAATCTCAAGGCCAGAGAGTCCTGTTTGACTTAGGGCTATCGGCCAGAGGGGCTGAAATGCTGGGTGGGAAGCTCCAGCAACGTCATCACGGGCCCGAACACACAATTTCCGCCCATGCTGTCCCATGAATACTTTCAATCGAAAACCTGTTTCAATTCCCGAGTTAGCTCTTTGCTTGAAATGGAAAATCCTACGTACGTCAAGATAGCACACGAACTTTTACGTCACATGAATAAATCAGAGCAAACCTTACATTAATGTACATTGCCTTTGCAAGTCACATGAATAAATCTGAGCAAATCTTACATTAATGTACATTGCCTTTGCAAGTCACATGAATGTTCATCTTCCGGAAAACTGAAAAAGCAACACTACACAAATACAACTTTAAAACGTGACGTCATAGAGCGGCTGTTTAGAAGCTAAACTGCACAAGATTTGAACTCTGTTGAGACGCAACACTGGAGTACAGAATTAGAGCAATATAACTGGTCAACACGATAGTACGTCAGCTACAAAAGTGATGAGAGAAAATAAGCGATGAACGCTTCCTTGCGTGCTGCTGACAGGCAGTTACCTACTAGCATGTCGAGGTAGAAGTGATACGTAATCATGCTCGAATTATATAATGAAGCTTAAAACCTTATTTCTATCGATATTGGAATGTAACAGGTTAGTACGTTCTGCACGTTAGGAAAATTAAATTTTAACTTCAAGCCTAGATCAGGTACAACTAAAAAAGTATACAGAATGTGAGAACAACCCTTGAATAATGATGGTTTCTAATGTGGATTGTATAATACGATGGTATGAGAACTCGTATCTTCAAAAATAAAAATGGTTTCCACTTCAAACGTGAAAATACTAACATAGAAATACTCTCGATCAAAATTTGGGAAACGTAAATACTAAAGAATGTTATGAATATCAATTAAAATTTTCAGTCATTAGATCCAGTTTAGAAAACTACGAAATAAATAACTGACTCCGTAAAGTAATAAGCGAAATGAATAAAAAAATACATTAGTCGTCATGGACAGCACGAGGCGAAGAGGAAAATGTTGTGTGGTGAAAGAGGAGGCAGCTGTGCGGTTCCCCTTCCCCCATTGTCTCGAACAAAAGGTAAGATAGAGCATGCAGATATTGAGACGTCTTTAGAGTGCAGGTCTAAACTTACAGACCACCGCAGGTATGGGTTCTTATCGTACACCTTTCCTCCCAACGGCGCAGCGCTCCAAGAGAAGACAAAAACACACTCCTGCTTCTACTAATTGGAAGTTGGCATCATTCCACCAGTTGGGAGAAAGAGGTCACAGTACAAAATCAATACCAGCCCAAGAAGAAGTCACAATGTGTTTTTCGTAGACACAGAGATCAAGATGATGAAAGCAAATATTTTGAAGACACACGAGACGAGTACATGAACGGAGACACAGATCCTCCGAATTTAAGATGTAGGGGAAACCTGTTTAAAAAAATTAAGTTTTTTAGACGTCTGAAGCTTAGCTTATTCTAGACTATATTTCACGATAAGTGATGTGGCGAGCCCCCAAAAAATGAAAGAATCATGGAAGGTTGGGGAGACTCCAGTGTGAGGTGACGAAAGAGAACCATCACGCAGATAAAGCAATCAGCAACGCCCGTCTCGAGCATCTAGTCTTGCCTCGCCGCCATGTTCTTTTCCTCAAAATACGCCACTTTGTAAGCCGATTCTTTCGAATTATGCGGCGGTTATTTAAATTTCAAGCATTCTCCACAAAACAATGGAATGCAAGTCAAAGTTTATTTCTGGTAACCACCTACAGTGAACTGTGCGACGTCTCTATGATATTGTCGAATAAGAATAACAGAATAAGGTAACAGGAACGAGCTGTTTAGTACATCTTCGGGCTCTTACGCAAGTCCGATGCCGTCTAAAGTTGAGGCATCAATCATGTAGAGGCATCTTAATCACAGACAGACACTTCAGTCACGTACACTACAATCACACAACCCCCAGGGGTAAAGAAGGATGAATAGGAGGAAAGGAAAGTCATATTCTCAGACATCAATTTTTACGCGGTAATTATCTGACTCACATTACACAATATCTAACTAGGAACATAGTTTTATGGTTTCGCTCTTAAAGGAATGAATCAAACAAATCTTACGATAAATCTATTAAGCTTCAATTTCGAACTACATGAGTAAAATATATACTGGCAATAGTTCATTGATGGTCCAATTGTGTACTATTTGAATTCAGGGACTAGCATTTCTTCACGTTTGTCTTCTCATACACAACTGCCGCCTTCCAATGGAATGCCACATTTATACGTAGAAGAGAACATGTTCACATTGGTGTTTCACGCAGAGAAATACTTGGAACAGAAGACATCACAAAATTTAAGATAATCATTTTCTTTTACAAACATTTGTGTACGTGAAAACTATTGCATAAAAAATGAATGGTACATAACATTGACATAAATCACAGAATATAACTGAATGTAAAATCCGCTGAACATTGAAGCCTGAACGTTGGTTATTTATTCAGGCTCCAGTCAAGTGACCAAAACAGACTATTGGAACATTAAAATTCCACCTCATTATCTACCGATGGATGGGAAAACATCTCTCTACAGAACAATACAGTATCCTCGAATGAAACGCATCCTCTCAAAAAAAACAGTCTTCACTCAGCGTAACACTGAGTGATCAATAATTACAGTGAAAACATGTGTAGCAGCTGGAAAGTCGATGGTACTAACAAAGCAGTTACTAACAAAATAAGTTGATGGAAATTAGATAATGAAGGAGTCGGAGTCACACAGTGCGCGCAGCAACACTCCACGTGTGTTGTTGCACCACACATGCAGAGCTGTGTAACCATAGTCGCTAATTTGTTAGACTTGCAAGTCCAGACAAGCCGTGGCGTAGGTCTGTAAATGATCAGTTGTAGGAGAAAGTTCACCAAGAAGTTCCCATGTCGATTACTAGCACGAACTGGCACCCTATAAAACTTGAAGAGTTTTGTTAATGAGCACCATAATTTAGCGAGAAACTGCCTCATTAAAAGTCCACAAAAACAAGTTTTATTCGTGAACTCTCTCTGTTCTGAGCATCTGGCGGAAGAGAGGTCCCCACGCCGCACTCACGCACGCGCACAACAACCTAACTAACTTTCTTACCAGTTAATTAACGATAAATAAAATTAACGCACACCTGGGTAACAGGCGGGAGTGAAGGGAGCACGAGAAGCTTCTCTCCCTCCTCCTCCCTCCCGCCTCTGTAGCTTAGCTTTCTTAATTCTAGAGCCATAACTCAAGGTGTACGTTATAATCAACAAGTTTTAAAGTCTAGCGTTATGCCCCTACACATATAAACTAGTCAAATTTTTCAACATTCCGCTACAACACTTCAATTGAGCGTAGGAAATAATTACAAAAATTTATATTCTCAATTTTATTTGAGAATAGCGAGTCTTGTTTTAAAAAGAATATTTTGTTTCACTAACACTTTAAATTTATTACACTTACATAATCCTGTTTTCTTACACGCGTTGCAAGTTTCCGTACACGTTTGCGTTTTAATATAAAAAATATATTTCTTTCCACCAGTCTTGAAATCTTGAGCACGGAAACGAAAATGTGCACACAATGGTACATGTATAAACTGACTCGAAAACTATGCAGCCATTTCGATACTTCCTATATCCACAGCCCTGTTCACATTAAAAAGAACTCCTGCGTATACTATTTAACACGTGGAATTCTTTGAAATGATTCATAAGCTTGGAGAGAAATCAAATGCAGCGGAGAACAAACAAGAAATACTGCAAAACTCACCTCGCCAGCAGATCAAAACCGGAGACCATGTGCGTACACAAGAGCTACTCAGCAGCAGCTTCAGACGCAGCAGTCCAGCCATCAATACGACCTATAAGCAACGGATGACCACCAAGTGCCGGAGTGCGACAGTAGTCACGCTCTTCCATTGCCATAATTGCTAGTCGTGCCTCCACAGATTAGAGACACACGAATCTCAGTCAACATTGTGGTGATGTATAGTCACATTTGATCTTATCGTGCAACAGGCATAATTGAACGATGCTATTGTGGGTGCACCGTCAGAATAAATACAATTAAACTGATGAAAGCTCCAATGCACATAAGCCTTCTCATACCAGAAGTCAAGGATGATTGCATCAGTGATGAAACATTCGTGACGAAAATAATTTACGCGGAATGTGTTTATTCCCAGAAACTTGCTTGGGAAATAAAGAGAAGATTGAATGCCAGGCCTTACTATAAAGCGCGCAACTGCATGCACACACATAACTCTACCGAACATAAAAGTGTCCACAAACTTTGTGATGAGAGAGTGTTGGTGCAACTGGGGAAAGCAGGAGAACATTTGAAGGAGCAGTAGCAGGCACAGTGAAGCCTGCAGTGTGTGTGTTGGTCAGCTGAAGCGTCCGCGGAATTACGTAAGAAACAACTTTTTCCCACCTGGTAGTCGACCACAAAGAACATACAACTCAGTGACACGAGCGACCTGCATCACTGACAGGCCCAGAGCACCGGTCTCGTGTCCCTACGAAGCTGTGCAGCAAGCAAGCCCAAGGTATCAAATTAAGAGAAATGAGGGAACTTTGCTCTAGTAATGTACATTACAGAACCTGCAAACTGATTAAATGAAACACAGTGAACGCGAACTTTGCAGTTCTGACATTCAATGTCTTTGGAAAAAGCGCTAAACTTTCATCAATGTAAACATCAGTGGCAACAAATGCCCAAACAGTGGCAGAATGAGCGTCTCAATCTGAGATGGAAATTAAAGAATTTATAAATTAGGGTCTAGCGCGCGAGTTAGCTCACATGAAACGCAGTGAACTAGCACGTCGATAAAAATACGTGGCACAGGAAATAACTGAAGTACCAGTTTTGATATCAACCACCAAAATGAAAGAGGTTTTGCACTTCTTGTGCATCAACTGCTCCCAGTGTAATGTGCCACGCATGGCACAGCCTTCTGAGATGCCAATATTCTTCTGTCATAATTATCCTTCAATAATTATAATTAATACGTTAAGTAAATAACATAGTAAATGGTTACCTCCATATTAATTATTTTCAAGTTGGGCAAATCAATATTCTTAAAACATAATTTCGCAGATTGGAATCCTAATAGTTTCTATAACTAACAGAAAATCAAGAATACCAACTATCACCTTTTATTTAAAGGTTACCTTGTTTTCCAGCTCTCATTTACCACTTACCATTTGTTTGGACAGAAATACACAGTTAGCCTGTGCTCACACTAAATACTCCTAAAAATCAATGACATTAGATGCAAGTACGTGATATCAAATCTCGCCAAAAATTGGCTCGTTGCAGGAAAGATGAGTCAAGAGCAAAGCTCACCACCGGAGAGTGAGGCCTTCACGTATGAGGTGCAGAGGGGCAGTGCAGAGGTGACAGCACAACTACTTCTTGTCAGTGTTGCTAGCTGGTAGCGAGGGCTTCTTGCTGCACAGGCACACTCGTTTTGAAAAACTTGTCACAGGTCAGGTGGACGAGGCAAGCTCAACTGTCGCCACAGCACAGGCAAGGATTCTGGGTGACCCAAAAAACCTACTCAGGTCACGCTCTAAAGAGCCTGCTATGACGCACAATTTATGCCTTCAACGACAATATTAAATATTGGCACTGATCGATAATAAGCGGTGAAGTGATATACTTCCCACTCAAAATTTACTCTCATATCAGCACCGATGAAAAAACAAGCAAACAAAACAAAACAAAAACACGCTCGCTTTTCAACTTTGCAGAAATTACGTGAAAAAATCTGCCAAGGACCCTCTTCCAAACGAACTTAAAATGACGATTTGAAATGCATTAAGCATGCTGAATTTGGCTAAGGTCACGCATTGACGGTGAGTCAGACCGTCCGATGCAAATGCTCCAGGGAAATTAGAAGAGAATGCGAGCTGAGGCCGATCACCGACAGCGTCTGAATAAGGAGGGCCACTTTTACTGTAGTGAAAGGCTCTCACCGTCCAGCCTAGCGCAGTGCCGGCAAACTTTTTCACCTCAAAGCCTGGAAGTGCATTACAGTGAGTAAACTCTGCTGCCATACAGTCTGACCATCATTATATTGGCACCGTCTTCACACTCGCATGGCGCACTTGTCCAGTCTGACAACTCTCACACTCCGCTATTTCTATTAAACGAAATGCTAGCAGAGATTTTTTGCGCTACATAAATGAACTGGTACACGTTCCCTAGCCTAGTGCTCACCCAATACTTAGCTACTTTCCTCACCCAATACTTAGCTACTTTCCTCACTAGACAAAGTGTAAAGCTCCATTACAGGAACATGCTGACAAGCCTGAGGCCGTTCACTACAGCAGGACGGAAGCGGCAGCAGCATGTGGACTACACTACACAGCACCCTGCAGGGAGCCTATGTAACAAGCGGACCGTACTGCCAACAGCAAGTTAGCCCTTCATTATCAGAGCATCAGGTCACTACAACAACTTCAACACAGTCAACCTTCGAATGATCGCTCCGACACACGCAGTATAGCTTCCTGTTCCCCCAGTTTCATATTTTTGAAATAAATCTGTCATTACGAACGATGTTCTACTTCCCTTTACACTTATTATATAGAATAGAAATTAAATTGATGCTACATGTTTTCCATGACACAAAGTAGCGCGTTTCCTTCCACCAAACGTCCGTAGGTGCGAAAACAAGGGCAAGTTATTAAGTTTCTGTCACACGTTTAAGAAACTCGCCGACGAAAACTATACACTGTAGAGGTGAGATAATGAAACCTTAAACTAAAGGCCTAAATCTTCCAGAACGCGTCAGGAATCTGCCTGACATCTGTTGCCAGACTATCTCAAGCTTTTGCATCCCTAGACAGCGATGAATCACTAGTGATAGTTCAACACATTCCCTTGCAGTCCCAAAGAAAGAAGAAATTCTTCAGTCTTCTCGATCTGTACATCACTTTATATTTTAAGCACACAACATCCTGTAGCAGCTCAGCATGAGTTAATAAAAGTTATACTGCTATCACTATCACGCTAAGAGGAGCTTAGAGTTCATTTATTTGGAAAGCTAGCTGATCATACACCGATGTCGTCAAACGCAGAATTTCATACTTTAAGCTAGAAACGGTGGTTTATCCAATTATTCGTTTATAGTCCTAGCAAAATTAGACGTCAGCAGATGTATTCATCATTACTCGTTTACAATCTAATTTAAGTACACAATACTGAAATTTTAAATTTTAAGCCAGAGTAATATTTAAACCGCCTTCAGGACTCATTCACTAAACTAAATAAATAGCTAACTCATTCAGCCGTGGAGACATTATGCAGTGAACCGTATACTAAGCCCGTCATGTTTGAATTATTTATCAATCATATTCTACCATAATTTACCTCAACAAATTTTATTACTGGGATTTCTTACGACAACGTGACAAGAAACACGAGTCGTACAATGAAACTTGCTCTACCTACAGCGTACACATCAACACAATGGCAAGTAATTAAATTCATAAACCTGGACTTGTTCAATAAAAAATCACCTTCACCACCGTATGGAATAAGCTGCTTCTGTTAGCGACAGCGCTATCCACGCTGTGTCCTGTTTAGTGGCAAGTTCATGAGAGAGATTTTCGAAAAATGTACATTTTAAGTGTAACGTTTTATATTTCATGATAAATTCTTATACTACTTAATAGCTGCATAGCTTTGGAGAGCCTGTGTGTTTACAATCAAAAACAAAGGAGCGCGGAGACATGAACGCGGACACTCAACAGCGACTAATACCTAATTAGGAGCATAATACCTAATTAGGAGCAGTAATGAGGGATGCACAAATTTAATGATGGACCGAAGAGGCATCTGGGGACAGCGCCGGATAGCACTTCATTCAAAATCAACTAGAAGTACATCACCAAGTAGATAAAGAGTAGATTACCTGGCGTGCATAATATTGATCATATTGAGTGGGAATACTTTGTGACTTTACGTCAATGGCTTAGTTTTGATTAATGACTACAAAGCTTCAAAATTTTCCTGAAATAAAGTGTCGGAAAAAACAAAGAAATGGCACATTATTTCAATTCTACTATATCCATGCTCAAGAGTCTATAACTTTCATTTACATTATAAATCTGATGAGAGGCACGCAAGGAAATCACGAGCGCAATTTGACAAGACCCACGAAAACCGTAGCATACATCCAGATCAGTGGTGTCGTCAAGAAAGAAAACTCAGGCCAAATATTCATTCATAATAGTGCGCACTCCACTCAATCAGGTACATAACCCAATAAAAATATTAATTTCTTTTTAAAGTAATAAAACATAAACCCTAGCATATATTGCATTGACGACAAGCATGGGCATTTTTGTGCTTGAAGACATTGGAAAAGTAAAATAAAGAAAGTTTTCTCAGGTTGCTTCCACAACACTACGGTCACAAGCATGAGAACAGAAAGTGGAATAAAGAACAATGAAACTGAACACACTAGAGACTCCCACAAACAACGGCGCTATTTAACCTCACAATCACCTGTAAAATTGTAGAGTTCACACACGATAGGAAACTCGGTCACACAGCGTTCAGTGTGTGACAGCAACCTCAGTCCTTTACTTCGATACATTCCAATCTTTTAAATGAACTCCAACGTTCACAAATGTTCAGTAACGCACATTACAACTAATAACAAGCATTTCCAACATACGATTAACAATTCACATTTGAAAGTAGCAACGCAACGATGATATCTTGGCATCACAATCACTACAGGCCTATAACAAGACAAACCAATGGGGGAAAAATGCTAAAAACCAGACAAGTATACTCTGTTTAACGAAAAGAACTTTGGCTTCAGGTCAAAAACTTAATGCTTCTCATCTACTCAACGCAAGTCGAAGACAATGACACTAAAAGACACTGGGCACTGTCACTCAAGTCGCCTGTCTTACCAGACTTCAATAAAAGCCCGCCAACACTTGAACTTCAATTTTGTTTAAAACAATAAGAAAAAAATTCCAAAATATTTTGTAGTACTTTCTATTAACGTAAAATTTTAGATATAAAACACAATATTTCAAATAATTCGATAGCTGAAAATCTTGCATTTACACACACTAGATTTTCAAGTGAGTTGGTAACCTGAAATTTGTAGAAAATCGTTATCAAAATAAGAATTTCTACAGTGTGGGGATAACAACCACATATTTTCATTTTTTGTTCATATTTTATACTCGTAACACACATGATTGATGAACACAACACTGGAACAGTTCAGTGGACACTTCGAAAGCAACGAAGGTAAGTTTAATTACAGCGAAAATTTACTGAATATTCGACTACGAGGAATGTGAATCCATTATGCTGTAGGAGCCAAATTCGAAATCTCTTACAAAAGAATGCCAAGAATGTAAAAATAAAAGTACAAGGGAAGAAAGACTAGGCATTTGTGTCGTAAGAAAGTGAAAAGAAAAGGAGCCCCGCGAGGCTGCTGCAGCAACGAACAACAAAGGACGGCCAGCAGTGCATGTAAGCGAACGAGACCGAACAAAAGGGGCAGATTCAAATTTCTGGTCAAATTCCAAACGCAGTGAGGGGATAACTTGAGAACAAGGAATTCTGAAGTGTCCCCGGTTGAAGAAATTTATTTCTAGCGTAGAAGCTGCAGACGGTTTGTGGAGCAGCCCTGCAAATGACGTGAGCTCACACCACACACAGCTCACCTACCCAACCAGGTTTAGAATTTTTTTTTTGGTCTTTCTTTTGGAAAACAAACCCACCTCCAGTTTTAAAACAATGAACAGTACATCAGGCACAAACTGAATCTAGAAGACGAAAATGCAGCTGAAGAATGGCTCCATAAAAGAAAACTGTCATACCTTACAGGTCTCACGCTTGTGAGATGACGAGAACCGTCAATCTTTCCTCCTCGTATGTCCAGTGTTTTACTCATATCCTCCATGACAACAGAATAAATAGTGGAAACTGATAGAACAAAACTAGGAAAATAACGAAAGTTGTAATTGTCAACGCATGTCCCAAATTCAGATTCTATTGAAGAATTTTTTTCAACACTTGCTTTTCCATGAAACAATGTGCTAAATTAAATACACTAATAACAGGTGTAACCCAAAAGTTTATAAAACTTTACAGCCATATCAGGTCAGGAAAAATTTCTAATTTCTTTACCTCTGCCATAAAAGTTATTAATACTTACTAGCTAGCTAGCTAGTTAACATGTTTACAACTTTGTATAGTTCAAGTTGTTTGTACCTTATTTAGTTTCCTAGCAAAATTCGGAATGAAAGTCATAGATTTTGATGTCTTCTGTAGTTTACTTTGTCTTCGTAGTTTGGTTGTTGTAAAAATGATTGGATGAAAATTCGTATAATACATATCGTAATTAACTCAAGTACATTATGCTGCTTAAATAGTCAAAATTAGAATAAAAAACTCCATATGGTGTTTTTTGAGAAACTTTTAAAGCCAAGTTTGTACACAAGACGCAGCAGCAGCAGTCAGCAATGCATGCACCGCATCACTGAACTGCTTCAACATGACATGGACGTACTGCACACGCTTTCACTTGTGGTCTTCGTGATTTTGATAGCCAGTATTTAGTGAATTATGCATGAGAACGAGATAATAGGGTTTTCAAACATGAATTACGCGAATAATGTAACACAATCACCACGTAGTGAAGCACTGAAAATAAAGTCCATGAAATCAAAAACCTAAATTCAAATGTAAACGTTACAACCGCGCACGAAATATCTTGTGAACAAAATTAACGAAGCACTTGAAGGATTTTCCAGTTGAAAAAAGTATAATTACAAAAATCAGAATAATATCGGAGTCGAAATTCCTATAATTGAGCAAGGGAAGTAATAAGTAAAATCTCTATCATTAGACGATAAGGAAGCGACGCAATCTTTGTTAATTGGCAAATGAAAGATATTCAAGACAATTTATTTAGTACTGAAATTAATGAAGGCACGTCCCTGAATTAATAATGATACAAACACTAGCTCCGTGCGTTCCAGCCTTTAGGCATCAAGCAACGAATGAATAGGAACAAAAGCAAAAAAAGTAAAGGAATAGCATGTGGGATGCGGTAGACCCTATTTAGCTTCGTGACTGCAGCAAGGAACAACGAGCACAGAACTGAAGAGCTGAAACACAAGTTCGGATGAAGGTTTTTGCAGGTATGCTGCATTATTCAGCAGCGCTAACTCAGGCGCGCCAGTAACTCAATTACTTCCGCTCAATGTGCCTCCGCCCGCGCTTTTGTGCTGTGCCTCATGGATCACACGAGATAGAGGCTCGTTCATAGGCCTCTCCCCAATTGTAGGTCATCAAGCGAGCCAAATGACCACAAAAATTTCCAGGGAAAAATTCCGCGAGAATTAATTAAATTATCCATGGGCAGTAATGAATGCAGAGATAATTAATCGACCGCTGCTGTCAGAAATGACTGCAATTAGTAACAATACCAGTGAAGCAGTCGTTCCTTATTTCACAAGTCGCATGATTAAGCAAATAAAGGCAGCCAAAAATGAGGCTTACAGTCACATCTAAACAGGGAACCGACAATGCAAACTAGACTATGGTTTCCTTAGCTGAGTAGAAACTGAGAGTTCTTACAAGCTGAAGAACATAATTCACTGATAAGTCGCACTCATTAACAAGCTAAGTCAGCAGCTACGAAGTGAACATCAACAGACAAAATAATTGCGTTTGACAGTAAGAAGATCTTGGAAAAGACATAACCTTACCAGGCATGTGCCGAGAAAACCACTTTATACTCGCCCACCATAAACGCAGACGAATTTTCCCTGGGCACGAGAATGCGCTGCTAATTTCTTCACATTCAGCCGAGCAGGAGCAATAAAAACTGCCGTTGTTATGAAATACGTAACGAGAACAACGTTGCAGTTAGCCGAAATTTCAATTTTTTTTTAAAATTAGTACGCGTTTTAGCAACAAATTTATTAATATATAAATTTAAATTACAATAGAGCATCCGCATCTGTTCGCGGGTAAAAAACGTTCAAATCCCAACATGAAACTGTGGGGACAAAATTGCAGAAAATTATCATTCCCAACGTGACATGTGTAATGCATTACGCTGTGTGGAGGCAGCACACACACACACATCACACACTTCAAAACCCATGAAGATAATCATCCCATATTTTATTAATGCTAGAGTGCTCAGACAGCACACACACAACACCACGTATCACACTGAGGTACGAAACAAACATGGTTTCAGTATCCACATCACAGGCACTTGTTACATTCATACTGTAGTTCCAGACCTAACACAGCTCTTAGCAAGGACAGGAACAATGCACAAATCCGAGGCCTGCAAAGCAACGCCGACAGTCGGAATACATTAAATAATTCCCTACTTAACTTCCTTCATTAAAAAACTAAACGAAAAAACGACGAGGCAGGAATGATCGTGGGTCTCATCAAAACCTGGACCATGAAATATCCAGAACTTCATATCTCATTTAATTGTATGCTTTTTACACAAAAAGGTTAGACTCAGCCAGTGCGAGCACACTGACAGCCTGTGTTCTGAGCTCCCACTCTACACAGTTGAGTGGTCAGTGACCGGTATGGAAGCTGCCCAGGTCCCTGGTTCGAGTCTCCACGCCCCACTCAAATTTCTTTTGCTTGTGAAACAGGTGGCCAATGAAAACAGAGACTAGAACATCCAGCTCATTAAAACATCTGGCTACGCGTCCCTACGATCCTCTACCTCAAATTAGATAGTACAGGAAGACAGGGACAGTCGCTGGGAGCATCATCACTAGTTTAACACGTTAGCATTAAGAATTGAAAACCAATCTATTTACTGGGTACATTATTGTAAATCAAGTTTCTTTTTTTCGTTTCCATATCCATTTCAGGTAAGTAGTTCAGCTCCCTCCCAACACGGCAACCACCAGCCTCCTGCTCTAGTGATAATCGCCTCAAACAGTGGAAATCCTCAACTTACTAGCGAGTCCAGCAATTACTGTACAACATACTAAATATTAAAATTCTAATCATATGTTCAACACTGTACCGAGTCAATCAGAATACGCGTCAAATAAAAGTTGTAACAACACAACACACACTTTTTAGATTTATCAAATTCGACTTCCCCTTGATCTTCATAGTTCTATCTGAATAGCCAAAATTTTAGAGAACGTTGAGCAAAATGGTACTTGAATATTCAAAGAAATTTAGAAAAAACTTGTTAGTACGCCAAGTTATATCGCAACGAACATAATAAATTCTGCCTAGGACTGTAACAAAGATAGCAGGGATCTGGCATTGAGTTGTGAACAGAGTTCAACTTTAGCTTTGTCTTTGCCGGCTTCATGTAAACAAAAAAATGCAAACTATGTTTATCATCGAGTGTACCCACGGTTTCTGCAATAAAATACAGGCTGTTTACAAGAAGACTTCACCATTACTATCTCAAAATCCCGCATGAGTTGTATTGTGCAATCCAGAAGACATTTACGCATAAAATTCCCAACCCTCATAAAATAAAAATTGCTTCTAAAAAAGAAGAAATTGGCATAGTTCAGGACTATGACCAGTATTTAACTGCGTCTTATAAAGACCTAGCACAAGTACTAGAACATGAAAACTATCATAGGATTTCTTCATAAATATAAAAATAACTCACGCGTGTCGTACAACTCACATTCTATACGAATTCGAACTTGTTTAGGAAATTAATCAGCGAATAATTCATTCCTCAGCACGCTGTGTACAAGGATGATTACAAGGAAGAATGATTACAAGGAAGAAGGATTTGCTAGCGAATAATCCATTTCTCAAGACACTGTGTACAGGAATTAATTCAAGAATGAAGGGAGAGAGATAGAAGAGTCAACATCGATTGTTTACGGAACAATACCATCAATTTAGCAGATGTTGACTGGTAAAAAAAGCTCTTACGAAACCTGCTGCCAATAATCTAGTGACGCAATGACCGCTGTCACTACTAGGTACACCTCATGACACAGCTCCAGCGCTTCTCATCTTACCCAAATTTCAACACAATTTCTTGTTTTGAAACGTGGGAAAGTTCAATTCAGACAGCTTGACGGTGAAAATTGAAGAAGCCAAGCGTAAATTTTTCAACGTTACTCATGTCCATTGGCCAGCCATTGCGAAATGCGTTTTCAACGAAACTGCGCTCAGCATTTTAGTGTATGCTTTAATGTACAGTGTCTGCACATTAGCTACAAAAAGATACTTAATTATTAAATAAAATAAATCTTCATTTAATTTACTTGAGAGCTGCAAAATAAATGACTGTGGAAGTTGCATATGAGAAAATTTCTCCATGCATCTGTGTTTTCATAATAGTGAGAGAGTTTCATAATAGAGTGTTTTTTCATAATACAGTGACATACATGTAACCAATTGCCTAAAGAGTTTGTTTCAGATGTCAGGAGTACAGAGTAAGCTCTAAAATAAACTATAACAATACCTAACATCTTAAGCCTTATGAAGGCTTCCATATCACCTTGTAATGCAACTTCACGTAGCTATAACCTACAGTGCTACGGGCAATATATGGCACAGTTTGTACTACACTGCTAATGAAAAACTTCAATATAAGTAGATAATAAACACATCTTTTGAACAACACCATCACCAAATAAAGCATGGACTAGAATAGTTCATGTGTAGGCAATAGCAAATGAAGACTATACAAAGTCAGAGCAAAGACAGCAATCTAACATATATACAGCACATACATCCGTAGAGTCTTCAGGCTATTGGTTTAATTAAGAACACTGGCCACACATACATAAATTAAAACTTACTACTAGAGATCAGTCAAGGGAAAATATAAGATGGCTTTATTATAATAAGAACACAATAACATGCATCAGTAACAACTGCAAACTACACATAACAGTGCAGCCATTTTTGGGTACTGTGTCTGAATGCTTCATATTACTCTCTGATGCAAACAACACAATAAAATTTGAACTAAAATTAAGATAATAAGTCCTATTACCACAAAACAATAAAATTGAGTCATAATTCTAAAACTTTTATTACTCGGGTATGTTGTTGTATTTTAATTGAGTAAAACATCAAGGACATAGAATACCACACACATGCAACCACAGCATTAGATAAAAATTGTCCTCATCATGTGTACTGAGCTGAAGCATAATGTACACCTTTAGTACACTGATAAAATAACATTATATCACCTCAACCTGAATAATAAATACCTAGCTATATAAAGAAGCTAATATATGCTTGCAAAATGGCAAGAATGAGTTTAAATTACAATTGTTTCATTATGAGTGGCAGTAATATGTGAATGAAATTCTCACTTGGATCCAAAGCTTATATACAAGTACCTAGGAGACAAATTTCAACAGCAATATGCACATCAATTTACTCCAGCACAATGTGAACTGTATTCCTTAAATGTCAAGTCCTATTGTTTGTTCTGTAATGATTTAGAAAATTTTTATAATTGCATAAATAACTGGAAAAATTTACAAACTTGTTCAATTTCAGTCCAGCATTACTGAAATAACAAAATAATTAACTAGCTAATAATACCAACTCTACTAGTGAATCAAGAATTTCAGTAGCCTAGAACTAATATTTCTTACCTTCAACATTCTCAGTAGCCAAAATGACAATGGTTTTGACAGCAGGAACAGCCCAAGCAGCAACATGGAACCAAGCTGCATAATTTTCAACAGCTTCATGACTCCACTTGAGGCCAGCCATGAGAAACCAAGCCAGTGTCAAAACCACCCACCATATGGAGGCAGCCATGGTAAAGAAATAGAGAATCATAAAAAGAATGGTGCAGACTTCTCTCTCAACACCCTGAGTTATAGCACTGATCATGTTGGCATGCTCCTCCTGTAGATGATATGGAGGAGCATATGGTTCATCACACACAACATTTGTGCCTTGGGAGAACCCTACTACATAACAGCAAGAGATGCAAAAGTAGCACAGGCTGATGAAGATGATGGGGCGCTCAGGATATTGGAAGCGACTCATGTCCAGCAGAAAAGTTGCAACCGTAAAAATGGTGGGCGCCAGACACGCAGCAGCAACAATTCCTAACCATCTTCTTGAGAAAGCAGTTTCTTCACTATCAAAAAACATGCCATCACAGGGGGCACCACAGTTCTCAACCACAACATCACCAACACGAAGCTTGTACTGCAGACTAGGAGGAATGGTGAAGTAGACAGGGCACTGAAAATCCATGCCCTCAATGACATGAGTCTTGCCACGAGGAGAAGGAGTTGTGGCAGAGACGTTTTCCCCAACACACATTTCTTCTAATGGATTTGCAGGAAACTTGTCACAGTTCAAACTATCAGGCCACTGAAATCCGAACTTATTCATGATGTCTTCACAGCCGCGTTTGGCAGAAAGGCACTTGGCCCTGCAGGGTGGCAGGGGTCTGGGCAGGATGGTGCACACGGGCACATACACGCTGCACAAGAAGAAGTGCAGGTCCGGGGAGCAGTTGTACTTCACCAGCGGAAAGAATTGATGAACCTCCAGGCCGGCCTCCTCCTGTCGCTCATGGCCCAGCAAATTGGGCATGATGGTGGTGTTGTACTCGATGTCTTTGCAGAGTGTTATTGTGATGGGCTGACACATGTTGTGGTGCGGGAGGGCGTCATAGTCGCTGATACTCTCCAAGCGCCCGGAGGAACTCCGCTCCTGGCTCAATACACCTCCTTTGCTAATTAATAGCAAAACTAACACCGTGTGTCGCCACGGCATCATGCTTTTGATTCACTCAGCACTACTTGGGCAAACACAATCACCAACATCAGGTCATGACAGCAAATAACCTGAAGGCGGAAGGTAACATACAAAACGCGACAAGCAGGCACAGTATCCTCCCACGAGCACTCTTGAATGGCAACTGAAAATGCTGGTAGCCAGTGTTGCCAAATGAAATTGCCCAAAAGGTGCCAGATTCGCTATAAAAAGGTGCCAGAAAGAGCTAAAAACGAATGGGGTGGAGCTAAAAAAAGAGCTAAAATATTAATTTGATTAATTCATACCTACCACTTATCGAATTAAAGAACAATATGTAGGTGCTGT
>VCRD01000368.1:256679-309853 GCA_006783055.1 Trinorchestia longiramus
GGTGTCATTGTCACTGAAAATCTCAAACATGACAAACAAGTGGAAAAAAGCGTCAAAAATGCGAGCAGGATTCTTAGTTTCATTGCACGAAACTTTGAATACAAGTCAAAGAACATAATATTACCGCTCTATAAAGCGCTAGTCCGGCCTCATTTAGAATATGCAGTGTAACTCTGGTCTCCTACCTTACGAAAAGATATTAATAAAATGGAAAAAATACAACGGAAAGCAATGAAGATGATTCCAGAACTCCGCAATCTCAGCTACGAAAGACGTCTCCAACGCCTTGAACTTATATCTCTAGAACAAAGAAGACTGCGAGGACAACTTATTGAGACCTTTAAGTATCTCAATGGCCTTAACAATGTTACCCTGGAAGGGCTCTTCGAAAGAGACGGTAACGTACGAACCAGAAATAACGGTCAAAAACTATTACTGAGAAACTTCAAGATATCTCAAGCTATGAACTTTTTTCCCGTTAAAATTGCCGCAACTTGGAACCACCTGCCAGAAAACATAGTTTCTGCTGGCACTGTGAACACATTCAAAAATCGTCTCGATAAATTTTGGATTACGAACCCCCCCCAGTATTACATCCTACTAACTATGTCCCTAACTCCTTAAGGTTAGTGTATGATTGAGATAAATGCTCGTGACATAAACGCCTGTGCGTGAGTGATATGTGTGCACATGACTAAATTGACTTACGTGGTTAAGGTGTGCGTGCATGACTGATGGATTTACTTTAGACGGCATGGGACTTCGGTATTGAATCAAGAATGGGCCAAACGGCTCGTTCCTATTGCCTTATTCTATTCTATTCTATTCTATTCTATTCTTATTGCATGCTGTTAAGAGCCACCGTAGCCATAATAGGCGATATCATAAGTTCTGAAAAGTTCAATTCAGCATATTGAACTAAAGATAGGTGTAATGATTTGTTCTAGAACCAGATGAATTTTATGTATATATATGTATATATATATATATATATATATATATATATATATATATATATATATATATATATACAGTATGTCCCACAAAAACCCGAACCCGTATGTCCCATATCAGTACTTCCATCATAAGAATACTATAAGCATTTAATTTCTAGAAAAATTATCCCTTAAAATTAATCTATAAAAAAGAGCATAAAATAAGTCGAATGATGGTCGAGTGGTCTACGGCTGCTTGTGTTGTGTATCAGGTCTCTGCTTCGTGCGGAAAGACTGCGGGTTCGAACCCGGCCGTGAACACGAGATGTTTCTCGTTGCTTCTTCGTGCCGTGAGCTCGCACATATCGGTAAGGCTTACTGGGTAAGCAGTCATGGCCCATGAACACGCCCAACAAACCTTCCGGGATCATGGAGCTTCATCATCACCTCTACTCTAAGAATGTTAACCTTAAGTAATTTGAAAAACCAATGTACTCAATGTCTATGTACTGTGTACTCGATTGGAAATAAAGATTGTTTTTTTTTGTTTCTTTGGTATTAGTGATGCGGAAAAATAAATACTCGGTTCAGGTTTTTGTGGGACATATGGTATATATATATATATATACAGAACAATTTTTGAAACTGATTCTGTTTCATTATCAAGAAAGTAATCATGTGTCCAGTGACTGTTCCCGTCTATCGCGCACCATGATGTGGAGGCTCGTAGATGATCTGAAAGTTTAATTATGGGATCAGATGGTTCTATCTTTCAAAAAATATAAGACTCTATGGTTATTCAAATCTTGCAAATCCTGACTGAAACAATTCAAGTGTAGCTACAATACCATTTCGAAGAGGCATGGTTTGAAACAACCAACGTTTTGAAATAATGTCCCACATAAATCTCTGAAATGTTTCATGCTAGTTGCACAGTAGGTGATGTCATGAATCCGTTCCTTTCTGCCAAATTCCGTCTTTTCAAACCACAAAGTCCAAGTCTTCAGAGGAGCGTGTAGCAAACATGCTCTATCAAAGCAAAAACCATACGTCGTGAAGCAGTTCTCACGCAGAGCTGCACCTAGCGAACAGCAGTATCATATAATTAAGTTATCTTCTGGAGCGCTTCTGTCAGTCTAAATTTCTAGGTTTCAAGACGTTTGAAAACTAATTTTTGTAATGCGATAATTAACTTTAAATTTAATTTATTGGAATCTTGCTCTGCAACATGTATTTGAGAAACGTGTAAGCGAGAACAAGTTTTTATCTTCCCTTGCTGTCTCTTATAAACCCTCACACATATTTATAATTCAATTCAATCTAGTTCAATCAAAGAAAATTAAATTTGCTCTGAACTTGAGTTGAGAATCATCATGAAACCTGATGCCATGATCTTGAATGCCGAGTTAACATATGTTGCGTCCGAGAAATACAACAGTAAAATTCGACAATTGAAGTCCATTTTTTCTGAACTTACTGAGCTTTTTACTCGGCTTCTCGAGCAGCCACTTGAATGTAAAGTGCCAGAATGATAGTTGAATCTTACGTTGATAAGAATCTTATCTAAGGTTCACATCAATAATTGAAGGCCGGGTTAATAGGGGTATCAAATGGTGTACACTAAGTACACAGAATAGCACGACGAAATAAGGCTACTCTAGGAAGAGTCGAAGATCGCCTCGAATCAAGCGTAACTTTTAAGAAATTAAACATGAGTTATAATTTTAACCATATATATTTACTTATTCAAGATAAGACATTAACTTTTAGTGATTGTTGTTGTGAAACGTATTGGGATTTTCCTTTCGTTCCTATGACTTTCAAAGGAGTTATAAATGAATTCTCAAATCTTGATTTTTTTCAGGGTACATACTAGAAACTGTTTAAGTTCATTAAATGTTAAAACATACTAATAATAAAATGAGCGTTAAAGTGCAATGTTTTGATGACGCAATCATCTGCAGGCAGAATAATACACAGTAGAGGTTACAGTCACATGGAAAAACTAATACAGTTCATGAGACATCATAGAGGTATTACTCTCGCATGTACATATAAGTTTGAGAGCAAAAAAATCGTTAGTATTTACATCAAGGCCAGATTTTAGTTTGTAAATACGTAGGGCTTCTATTATTCGAATATGCTCTTTTTTAAAAATATCATAAAAAATTGTCAAATTGTCGTATTAGATTATAGGTCATCATTCGAAGGTTTAGAGCTATGATCGATATGAAAATGATTAAATTGGAACCTTGATATTTATGATCATTTAATCGTTGCTCTAGGGTCATTATAGGCAAGTCAATGTAACAGTTAACAAGAGACTTGCATTCTTACAATTGAACTGATAAATCAAATTTGCTCTGGCTAGATCCCTGACCCAACTTGTACCAGTCAACTTGACCAAACAAACCGACAATGATGCCAGGGTCTAATCTTGCAAACCCCGAAGAAATCGAAAAATCAGTGACCTCGCTTTGCAAAATATTTTCAAGTCGTCGGTCAGTGATCCAACAGAGCCAATCTGATGTTTTTGACATTAATACCCGGCACTTTGAAATTAGGTTTTGTTATTATGTGGTATATGATTAACAATTTGTTGAAGGTTTTAACAGAGGATAAACTTCAACAATTTCGTAAAGTTGAGAATTTAGAAAAGAAGCTACTAAAAGCTGTAACCCAAAAATGATATTATGTATAGAGCAGACGCACCTCGTACTTTGCTCAGCAGAACACCGTGAAGCTGTTTTCAACTGAGCAGAATATGATGGTTGGTAAATTGTGTTACCTGTACGGATGCATATGCCCGAATGTTTATGAACTGATTTCAAAAGTAATTTATAAAAAGAAGTTTGTCCTTTAAAATTAAAATACGGACAGGATATATACTTCATTATAAAAATATGTTTAAGAATTTCGACAAAACAATGTTAAAATGAGAGTAACCGATTGTAGAAAATTTAAGCTACATAACTCATATAACTGCATATTCTTTATTCTGATCAAACTAAAGAAAATGGTAAAGAAAATAAATTCTTCAGAATATGAAGTGAGAGTTTGGTAACCTGTTATGAATTTACTGTACGAAAACTCGCTACTCTGTTAACGAAATAAATAATTTGTGTGGCTTCTGCTATTGAACTAGATTTATAACTTCTCGAGCCTTATGGAAATAGTCATATATAGGGAATCCCAGCTCTACAGGTCCTAAAAAAAACCGATGCAACTTCAAATTGAGTTTTGAGCTTATATTATGGTATGTATCTACAACACAATGCTTAAAATACATGCAGCTGTTGATGCATTGCTTAGTCATAGGAGCACATGAATGCTCAGGAGTTAAGGTTGACCATCTGAAAAAATAGTTTTCTAAAATAGACGGCATCATCGTAATTAAATGGCTTTTATCTGCTGTACAAAACCACATTCGTCTTTTTCCGACTACCATAAATTTGTTGAGTCGTAATTTTTTCTTTTGGGGACCCTTGGAACTGGACAAACTACCTAACATAATGCTGGAGGAGCTGAAATATATATTCAAAATCTAATATATTTTCTAACAACGAAGAAAAATATCAAGAATCTCGTTTAAAGCTCAAAGAACGCTTCAGTGCAGAAGATATTCAACATTGGTTTTTATGCTACTAAATATTAGC
This sequence comes from Trinorchestia longiramus, assembly GCA_006783055.1. Taxonomy (NCBI): domain Eukaryota; kingdom Metazoa; phylum Arthropoda; class Malacostraca; order Amphipoda; family Talitridae; genus Trinorchestia; species Trinorchestia longiramus. The sequence goes on from VCRD01000368.1 coordinate 261,271, forward strand.
GTGATTATATTATAGGGGGGATGAAACCATGTTTTTGAGGACAATCCTGTACTGTCAGGGATGAAGATCCTAATAGTCAGAGAGCTTTCATTGTATTACTTCTACGCTGTGGTTCACATAATGCAGGGCCTCAATGATATTGTCTGTCATACAGTATTTGTTTTCTAAGGGTTATTTCGATATTAGAAAAAATTTCAACATTAAATATATCAACAAAATCACTTTTTGCTGTTTATGCCTCTGTAATCAGTTAAACTAATGCCGAAGAATTGAAAATAGAACCAGAATTCATGCTCAACGTTTTTTGTTTTAAGTTAAGAATTTCGAAATTTTAGCTATATACCTGGTATACAGGTTTGTCGTGAGCACTTGAGTGAACATACTTTTTGAAAAACGGAGAATGGTGCAATCCTGTACTCAGCTCCGGCATAAAATCTACGGAACCGAATAGTTCCACTGGATTTACGCGAAATTGCGTGAGGGACACATTTTCCTCTAATTTTCCTTTGTTAGACTTCTTAAGAATGTCAGATGAGGAAGCGAAATCCGGCGGTGAAGAAGAAAAGCCTCCTCAACTTCCATTTTTTGCTGACTATGATAAGAGGGGGGTAGCTAAATGCAAGGTCTGCAAACACAGATTTGAGAAAGGTTGGTGATATTGTTACATGTACTGTTGTGGTTACACATTCACTTGCTCTCATTCCATTACTGATTCCATAACTGATTCTGTGACTGATTTTATTTCTGATTACTTGCATAATTTACTTGGTATATGATACTGTTTGTTACATATATCCTTTTCTATCATTTTTGTTTCTTATTGATTAGTTTATACAAAATATTTTTTCACAGTGATGATTAGATTCATAAGTCTCTTCGATCAAATCAAATTTTCAAGGTTGTTATGAAGCCAATTATCTTCAAGTATAGTAAAGTGCTACATCTATATTTTGTGAATTATGTTTTCATCAACTTACCTAATATATCATGCAATGTATATGTCAGAATATTTGGTTAAGTTTTGTATGTTATATGACTCAATCACATGTTCTAGTGCTTAATTTGTGGGGCTTTACAGATTTATGAAAACATGTGAAGAATAAAGCTTTGTTATGCCACTAAAACTGCTTGTTTTGTGGGTATGTTTAGATATTATTTGGTAAAATATTTGAGAGTGCTTCATAAGCACAGGATGTCTCAGACACCATGTAATATAAAGAACCTTTATAACTAAAAAAGCCTTTAAGAATGAACAAATCACTGTGTCAAAATATTTACTATAGGTTTGGTTTTTACCTATAATTAACATTTGATATGGAATATAAAGCACTTTGAGAGTTGTTGTTGTTGCATCAGATTTCCACTTACATGTTTCTTTTTGACTTGGTGATTGTGTTTGGCTCATTAATGTATGTATCCCTAAGCAAAAAATGTTGGGAATTGATAGATCAGAGGTCTGAAGAGCTCAGTAAATATTGCCAAATCTCTAAATTAATTTTTTGTATATAATGGGATTTAAAATATACAGTTTTTAGCACAGTTAGACTCATTGTAATATCTTGTTGAGATTGAATATTCAAGTGTCTTGCTTCATTTTGAATGACAAGGCAAATTCTAATCTTATCTGGACTTCTTTCATCAATGTTGGTCATGGCACAAATTGTATTATCTTAATAAAGTATGATTTGAAGTTTAATAGACAATCATTGCACCATGCCAAGCAGTTACTTTCTGTAATTGCAGAGAAATTTTAACAAATTGTTTACCCATCATTAAAATTTTTGTTTATTTCTTTGATATCCTTCACAAACACATGGAGCTACTATGTCCTTGTAATTATTCATATCCAGATGTGTATCCAGTCTGCATAATTGTATACATTTCTGTGATGTAATGAATTATGAAGTTTTGCTCTAGTACAAATATTTTTTGAGTTATAATACAATGGTTCTTTAATACTATATTGTTTCTGAGACATCTAATATCATTGGAAGTACTGTAAAATTGGGTTATATATTCAAATTCTCTGACTGTTGTGTACACACTCAGTGACTTAAATCATGAAGAATTTAGTGCAATGTTGTCATGGATTTGACATTGTGTCAGCCAGCTTTTATCATTTCAGGAGAGTTTCGGATTGGCAGGTTTGGTTACAATCCTTTTGGGCCTACACCTATGAAACAATACCATCACATTGATTGCCTTTTTGATGCTTTCAAGAAGGCTAAAGCAACCACAAAGAAAATTGATGATGTTCAGGTAAGTGTTTCTGTGTGCTACCTCTCATTTTCATTAGCTAAATATTTTTTGGGGGGCTGATGTTAATGGTATTCACAAAGTTAATGCATCTAAATATGAGTTTAAAGATTGCATTTTAACATTTTGACTTTGAACTTTAAGTTGTTAGTACTTTCTGAAATTTTTATTTTAGACTCATTCAGTTTGAACCTAAAATGGGCAAGAATATTGCACAAATAAGGCCTTACTATTATAGTTATTGTGTGGTTAGTAACAAAGAGTCGAGCATTACAACAATCGATTGTTACTGGGTAACTTGATAGAGCTCATTTTTCATTCTCCAGCTGATAATCTTTGCTTACTTATAAGGCACTCATGACTAATAAACTAAAAGATACATTCTTAAATTATGCCATGTTAAAAATTAAGTATATTTTTCTTTCAACATCTGTTCATGCTTTACAGCTTATAAGCTATTTGTTAGCATTAAATATTTTTTTCATTTTAATCTTTCTGTAGGCCATGAAAAGTACAACTTAATTAGTTTGTTTTTAACAGGTGTGATCTGGGATGAAAGTAGATGTCAAAGAAGTAAAGTGATGACTCAGAGTATATAATCTGAATTTTATCCTGTTCTTTTGAAATTTATACTCTTGAACTAGAAGCAACATAAAACCCATAATCTTTGTGTGTTCTGTACTTTTTGAAAACTAAACTTCATTACAAAATTTAATCAGAATGAAGGTACATCAGGATCATAGCCACAAAATTACTGAAGGATATACACTGTGAAGCCTACTAGTGCTCTTCAGATATTTTACATTCATTACCACTGTAGTTTGTTTCTTCAATGGAATAACATAACAATAATATAACATGAACCACAGGTCGGTTTTGTTTAATTTAACTTTCTGGTTTTCAGAAGGTGACAACTTTCATTACAAACAGTTGAGAAATAGTGTAAAATGAAACATAAGTAACCATCAAAGATAATTTTCTGTGGCATGGGTAGTCACAAAATGCAGAATACAAACTGAGTCAGTAGGGTGCACAGATAAGGTAGGCTCACACAATGACTGTTGGTAGCAAAAAAATAACTGTGCATTACTGTAAGCTGAAGATGTATTCCTAACAAGATTCTTTGATGTTATCATCATTAAGCTCTTGAACTACTACTGGCAGGAGGACGTGGAGGGCTGGGGTGACATTGAAGAGGAAGATCAGCAGAACGTTTTGATTGCTCTTGAAGGTGAGGTTAAACTAAGCAGTTTGCAGGTGTGATTCAGTAGTTAGTCCATTAAAAAAATCTACTTACTGGAAGCATTGCGAACAAAGTAGTGCTCTTCCTATGTTCATTAGGGCAGCGGTCCCCAACCTTTTCATCGACGCGGACCGGTCAACGTCCGATGATTTTACTGCGGCCCGCTGAGAGGAGCCGAAGGGGGGAAAAAGAGGCACGTTGATTTTTTTGATTGTTTTCATTTAATGATTCCAGATTTATTGTACTCTAACATGCTTTCAAAATAGAATGCAATTAAACAAAAAAATGATAGTAAAGCTTACTATTTTAACTCACTCGAACCGTAAATCAATGAGAACCCTGAGCTTGTTTCTCTGCAACGAAACGGTTCCACATGGGGGTAATAGGAAACAATGACACCCGAAGTGTGTTGCTTATGTCCAGTTTACTCCGTTGTTTGGTTTTGGTTGCTGTCATTGCAGAAAACCCCGCTTCACACATAGGATGTCGGAAATGGCAATAGAGATTTAAGTGCTGTGGTGGCAATCTCAGGGTATTTCACCATGACTTTAATCCAGAACGCCGGCAGAGTTGTTTTCTCGAACGTAGTTTTAAGACCTCGGTCATTTGCAATCTCCAGCAGTTGATCTTCTTGCACAGAAATGCTAGATTCGCCTGGTTTGTTGACAAATGGGTCGCAGATCCTTTCCTTACCCGTTCGTGGGTGTTTTGTTGTTGGGAAGCAGCGCTTGAACTCTTCCAGCAAAGACTGGTGGATGTGCACCAACTGGGGGAATGAATGTTCAGGCTCAGTCTCGCCTAAAATCTTCGCTAATGTTTTAAACATGTCCAAAATGCCTCTGTTCACGCGCCGTCCCCACAACACTAGTTTGGCTTTAAATGTAGCTACTTTGTCTGCTAGCTTGAAAACAGTTGTGATTTTCCCCTGAAGGGACAGATCGAGTCATTAAGCAGGCTGAATATGTCACAGCGGTTAGCCAGTTTTGCAACCCATACCTTGTCACTGAAATGTGCAGCCAGCGGGGACTTCTTTTTCGAGAGAAATATTTGCAATGGCTCTCGTAATTCAAATACTCTGGTTGGCGATTTTCCTCGAGATATTTTATTTCTATGTACAAGAGAAGGCATCTGTGCTCTGCATCCATCTCCTCACAAAGCTGATTAAATAGACGCGAATTAAGGGCGTGTGCTTTGATGTGGTTAATAATTTTAACGACATTCAATACGCTGCTAAACTCCGGTGACATTTTTCGGCTTGCCAGCATTTCCTTTTCAATGATGCAATGCGTAGATTCACTCTCGGGTGCAACCTCCTTAATCCAAGCAGTTAAACCAGACAGTCGTCCAGTCATGCCAGTAGCTCCATCTGTGCATATGCCGACACAAAAGTATCATTCTAGTTGTCTTGATATATAACCATCCAGTGACTTGAACAGTTCTGCTCCTGTAGTGTTTGTTGGCAGAGATAGTGAACATAACAAATCTTCATGTACATTCTGCTGATATAGATGTCACACAATAAACAAGTAGCATTGCTTTTTTGTCGATATCTGTAGATTCGTCAACCTGGAGTGCGTACCACGGTGATGAATTAATGCTCTCTAACAATTGTGTCTCAATGTCTTCGGCTATTTTCTCAATACGCCTAGTCACAGTGCTAGCCGACAAACGTACATGTGCTATCTTTTTAATAGCAGCCTCTCCTAGGAGCTCACGGCAAATGTCATTAGTGGAAGGCAAGATCAATTCTTCACCGATAGTAAATGGCTTTTTAGCCTTAGCAATACGGTTAGCCACCAAATGGATGCTCTCAGCGCATTCTCCGTCATTGATGAGGTGGCCCTTAGAAATTCCATCTGTCCTTCCGTAATCCCGTTTTTTTCTTTCAAAATACTCCAGGAGCTTGTCCTTTAATCCAGGGTGCTTGGCGTTTAAGTGGCAAAACAGTTTTGAAGGTTTCATTATCTCATTAGAGAGCTGGTCACCACAAACTATGCAGAGCGGGGTTGTTGTGTTTAAATCACCTATCCCGATGAATCCATATTTCTAATAGGACTCATTGTATTGTCTGTTAAAAGCTTTATGTTTCTCTGATGTTGAAGGCTCTTCTTCCGTCTCTTCACTGAGCTCTTTCTTTTTAGTTAAAAAGCTTTCTAACAACGTCTGTTTTGTACTCATTATTGTGGGTTAACTTGAGCGCTCAAATGACCGAAATGTACTCTGGAAAATAAAAAACGTTAAAATGAAAGAGTAAATGTAGACGAGAAAAAGGCCAAAATAATACACAATATACACGCAGTCCGGCTGCGTGTATGAAGGCCCGTCTACACTATCAATCTTCCGAGCAAATTTCACGTTTTTCAACTCTTCTCGAACATGAACACATCTTGCGAACGGGCAGATTTCTTTGTCTTCGTGTTTTCCAACCGGTAGGAAAACTCTGAAACACAACCTTTCGTAGAAACAGCATACAGTCGCTTGTTTATCTATTCTCGATGCTGTTGTGGCTCGGGAACATGCGTCATGAATATTTAATTTGATGCGAAAACGATTATTTGGTGATCTATTTACTTGTATTTGATAATAGCCTAATATGGTCAAATGAGCCTATTGCGAGGGTGGATCCAAAAATAAGGTTCCAATCAACTTTACAAATAGATAACATTGTTTATTCTCATAGCAATGTACAACATTTGAAAAAAGATACTTTGCTCTATTTTGTGATAGAATCATCATCTTTTTCTACGCATTTTTGTAGACGGTGCCCCTATTTCTGTATCCCAATGTCGTACAACCCCGGTGCTAACCCGTTGAAGAAGCGACCTTTTTGGCAAACTCAGGACTTTTTGACAAACTGTGGGTTGACTGTCATGCCCCACCTAGCGTACAGTCACTGCCTCCTATATCAGAGGCAGTGGTATAGTCCGGACCTCACGCCTAGCGATTATCACTTGTTCCCGAAGTTAAAAGAACACTTGAGCGCCCAACGCTTCCGGAGCGACGATGAAGTCAAGGACGAGATGGAACTCTTCCTCAACGGGTTGGCGCCGGAATTCTACGACATTGGGATACAGAAATTGGAGCACAGTCTACAAAGTGTCTTCTTTTCAACGTTGTGCATTGCCATGAGAATAAACAATGTTGTCTTTTTATAAAATTTATGAAAACCTTACTTTTGTATCCACTCTCGGAAACTAAGGATTAGTTAATTTAGAATAAATAGTAGCTGGCAATGAAGATCGATGGCTTCAGATTTTGCAAGCACGGGTAAAAACGTCATTACTAATGTAAAAATAACACCTAGGATGATTAACAACTGCCAAGAATTAAAATTATACACTTGCATACATCAACTCAATACACGTATTCCAGATGCAGTGTTGTTTGTTTACATTCTGCACTCTTACAACTTCATGAGGCCGAGAGCACAGTCTGGACACTATTCAGAAGAGTTTGTGTTTTGGTGTGTTCATGATTGAAGGAGGGTTTGATGGTGTGGACGCGGCTTTACAAGCACTGTAAAACATGAGAAAGTACCGGTAAACAGAGAAAAAAGCGTCACACACCTTTCTTTTACTAAAGCTACAATGCCCCTGCACTGCCGCTCAGCTGAGTCAGCACCTGGCTAACCGTTAACCTCTCGTTCATGGAAAGTCGCACAATCTTGGGAGAAATACACCGAAATATATCATATGGAAATAGTTTATTCCTTCTTGTGCGGTCCGGTGCCATTTCATCCACAGCCCGGGGGTTAGGGACCACTGCATTAGGGCATGGGAGGTGTTCTCAGCCATACACTCACACAAGGGCTGTGGTGAGTCCATTAGATGGGTGGCTTGTCAACGCCTAAGAAGCCAAACACTTAAGGATTTAATGAGGGTTGATGCAGGAATTATTGCCAGACTTTGCCTGTTACTTGAGAAGACAAAGACAAACTTAAGTTGACCGAGTGGTTATTTCCCTAATTTATTGAAATACTGCTGACCTACCGGTCTATTCATGTATGCAAAAATATGAATTAGCCTGCAAATTATGAGTATAAAATATATGACTATTTTAAATATTCATGGAAAGATTTTAGCAATATCTTTATGTTTACATTAAAATAGTATCGAAATTGTAGTTCAAATCTGTGTTTGTGAGTATTGTGCAACTTGTGAGATAATGAAGACATTGAAATTGAATATCAAATGGCAGATGCTTATTGCATAAAGTCTACGATTTTCATGCCCCAGACTTTACTGAAGCTTTGAAGTTAGCAATAATGAATCAGTGTACAAGTACAAACCTCGCGTGCTTGCTCGTATGTACTCATGTTCAGGTGATGAATACAAATTTTCTATCCTGAAAAGTTTCTATCAAAGATTTTTATCCCCAGCGTACCAAAAGTTCTGTAAGGACAAAGGAATTTCATCCAAGACAACGCCCAAGGCAGATAAAACCAAGAAGAAAACCCCTGCAGCTGGTGAAACTCACAAGAAAGGTGAGGTGGGCCACTGCTGCAACTTTTTTTCTTGTTTCCATAAATTGACCTCCATTTCTTTGTCATCAATCATTGTTGGTTGTTTTAGAACATTGTGCCTGACGTAGCGACTACTCACAAGGTTTTCGATTTCAAACGAGTAATTTAACCTTATATTTATAGTATTCAATTAGAACGCACTTCTATTTTCAACGAGTCTTTGGAATATCTGCCGTGTTATAATACTGATTGCGCTATAAAGTTGGCAATAGGTGCGCTCACCAGTCATGTAGTAGTCATAATTTAGACGCTTTAAAATAGCCATGAATATCATTTATAGACAAGATAGCAGGTATTTATCATTTCATATGGGGATGAGACCGACGGATTTCGCTCCTCACTTTTTGTTTGGAAACTTGCCTTGATGTTGCCGTTGACTGTACTCTGTTTTGTTCGCACGAGACTCTGAAGCTTTGCTTTGTGACTGCTAAAATAACGAAACTAAAGCTCTGATTTGCTTTCTCAAGTAAATTTTTGCTGTCACCTTCTCTAATCATTTAATTATTTTTTCATTTGAGTTTTCAATTACTGCCTCAAAGAATTAAGACAAAGATATTGCAAGTATAAAGGTAGCAGCACAAGTTAAAAACTTGTGGGATGTTAGTATTTTATTGTAATAGGTCTACTGAGTCTCCCTGATCACTCCAAGGTCTTCTTGGAGCTTGAACTTTAATTTCATAACAAGTCAACTAAATTACAAAGTTTCTCAGCTATCTACTTTCTGGTGTACGTAATACTCAATTCTGCCCATAAAATTCTATGATGTACATTGTATTGTTGGATGCTTCTCTTTCTAATTACTTAGCTGATTGCTCTAGTCATTGACTTGAGAGACGTGTCTGCCCAGGAGTTGTGAAGGAGGAACCTGAACGGGACGACCCTGCTGAACAGAAGCTGCGTGCCAAGGACAACAGCTTCAGGGAGTTCAGGCGCCTGTGTGCCACCATAGCTGACCAGTCCAGCTACCTCGCCAAGACTGAGGAGGTCCGCAAGTTCTTGACCAAAGGATCTGGTGGAGGTGATCATTTCATCCTCGTTCACTTGCTCTTCACGTTTGACACACTGGTCTTGTCCTAGTTATCCTTTTGATGTTCTATAACAAATATCTATCGTTCAAGCATTGATTTTTGATACTCTATTAGTTGGAGTCATGTTTTTCTTTCCTTAATTTTGCTTGTATCTATTCTTCTTTGTTGTTGAACCTTCGATGATTATTTAATTTCCCTAAAGCCTGCTGCATGTGATTTAAACTGTAAAACCTCAAAAATACCATTTCAATTTGACATTTTTGCTTGAAAGTTAAATTCTATCTCATCTCAAAGAATGCTTCTTGAAATGAGTTCTTGTACTTCAACTTGAGTGCATTTTAAAGACTAATATTACCATTACGAACTAGTCTTGCAAAACTTGCGGGTATGCGAAAACTAAATGAGTGATATGTCACTATTCTCAGACAAGTTCCGCGGTGACTTGGAGCTGTGGGTGCGTCTGCTGCTGCCGGGTGTCATCAAGCGAGTTTACAATCTACAGTCGAAACAGCTCATCAAAGTCTTCTCGCAGGTACTCGTTTTCTCATCTTCTTGTTGTGCTGCTGTTTTGCTCAGTTTTTGCTCATGCGTAGGTGGTCGTTTTCTTCCACCGGTGAAGACCTGCTGAAGAGCAGTTGGTATCGCTGGCGGAATCTCAACCTAATTGCGTGGGTAACCAAGAGGTCTTTGTTGAGTCAAGCTTGATGTTTAGCAGGGGGATCCCTATTATGTAGTTCAAAAGTAACTATTGTATTGTTTAGCCAAGCATGTACGTAGTATTATGTTCTTCCGGTAATTGTTACCCGTCTGCTTTTATATCAATAACTACTTACAATTAAAAGCTCGTGAACAATTTTAGTGAAATATTTGTTGCCCAGAAATGTCGTGAGCCATGCGGTGCATTAACTAGTTATTTCACTGGACAGGTGTTCATGACCAACCAGGAAGAGATGTTGGAGGATCTGGAAAATGGCGATATTGCTGAGACTGTACGCATCTTTTTTGAAGAAAGCCGTCACGTACAGCCGAGCAGCAAGAGCGGAGTTACGCTGCCCATGGTGGACGCGTGGCTCTCTAAGCTCGAGGGCATGAGCAAGGAGGAGGAACAGGTCCGTGGCACTATTTACCAGAGAATTTGAATAGAATCACAAATATCTCAATCATGCTTTCATTTGGAAATGACACTATGTATCACTGGGATGTGCGTTTGAATATACTCGCAACTTATCAACTAGCTTTGCGTACAGTAAAAACATTTCAGTAACGGGAATGAAGTGCGTCAGTTATATGCTACTCTAACAGTGAGGGACAAGCAGTTGATTTAGGTGTGCGTTGTTGAATGTGCACTAGTAATTACGCGGGGGTAAATACTTTAGAGCAAAACCAATAATTCCTTTGATGAATAGATTGAAGCTCTGATCAACTGTTCAACCGTGGCCTAGCTGTGGTCGATTCGTGTCATCACACCATCAATTGTGATCTGCAGGTCATCTGTCCTGCAGGCAGAAGAGTTGAGGGGGATAATCTTGTATCGTATTTTGGTCATTTAGTATTCCTCAGGAGTTCGTAGTATTCCTCAGGTCTGTTTGGATGGGAGGGGGTTGATGATAGTATTTGTATTGTGTGCGTAACTAAGAAAATAGGTGTTTTTCTATGTTTGGTGCAGATTTTAACAGCGGCATAAACGATAATTGTTCTTGTACTTGTTGTAGATTTAATCGTTTAGGTCTAGCTTTCTTTCTTTTCCTATCTCTGTCTTTTTATTGGGGGAAGGCCGATGTATCTTGTTCCTGACTTATTGCACAAGTGTGCAAATTTGTGTTTCGTCACACTTCAGCTACGGCACTTCAAGATACTTACGCTGCCTCTTCTAACTCCTTTCTTGGATTACTCCATTAGAGACTAATATTAAGTACCTTTGTAGTACCGCTTTATTAAGTTCTACTGTGGTGGTCACTCTAAAGGAACGGAATCGTAGTGAAAACTCTTGATTTAACGACATAAATAGTGCTGCATCTGCTGAGACTGTTGCTACTGCAGGGTTATGGTGAGTCGTATTCTGTTGTTGTAGCCTCTGAGTTGCGTGGTTCTGATGTCTTTGATGTACAGATAGCGCACCTGTCCACGGTAGCGGCACAGTGCACCAGCAACGACCTAAAGATGGTGGTGCGTCTCATCAAAGCCGACCTACGCATCAACGCTGGCGCCAAGCACATGTCAGTAGTGGGCTTCTGCTCTGCTTCACTTGTCGTATGCTTGTCTAATTACTTCAACTTCATCTTTTTTTAAAAACTGCTTGTTTAAATATAGATTTTTCTAGAGTTCTGAGTACCGAGTTTACTAATTCACGTCTTGTTTCGTTGTTTTTAATTTCTAACTGGTCTTCAAAACCTTTTGTATGTGTGCCCCAACTCCATTTTATAGTTTTAATCCTCTTCATCGCTAAAATAAAGCACACTTAAGCTAGCAAGAATGATGAGTTGCACTCGTACCGTAGGGTAAAGTAATCATAGTCCTAGTAATTACACTCGTTTGTTGAAGCTTGGATCATGCTTATTGAGGTTCTCGAACTACTCGCTAGAGAAAATAGTGTGTGAGCTGTGTTCTTTGCTGGTTGTCTTTACTTATCTATGCATCTTTGTTTTTATTGTACTTTTTTTATGAGATACAGCGTGCTTTTTGTTGTCATTGTGACATAGTATTTTCAGTGAATACTAATAGTTGTATTACTACAGTGATGAAATGACATGACTTGTTTTGATTTTATTCAGGAGTATATAGATATTTATACAATAGTCACACTTACTATATCGGTCCCCATCATAGAACTATTCTGCCCTTTATAGTAGGTTGCTACATAGAAGCAAAATTTTAGCTATGTAGTAAGGAAACTAACGGTTGTTTTCTATCTATACTTGCTGATATCCTATGCTTATGTATCGATGATTATTGATGTACCGATTCTATCAAATATTTGGCAGCACAGGTTTTGTAAATGAATGTCACACTGCCGTAACAAAATACATAATACAGCCGATATTCTATAGGAATCGAATCGGAAACTAGCGTGCGTATCGTACGCATTTCTCTTAAAGCGCGTACGCCTTCAATTGATATTGGTATGTCGCGTGCAGCTTGCATAACGTTTTATGTTGTCTGTCGTCTTGTATTCACTCTACATTTTTAATCATCACTGTTGTGTGCATATCGCGTGCAGCCTGGATGGCATACATCCAGATGCTTACTCGGCCTTCCAGACAACACGCAACATCAGCGCCGTGCTGCAACAGGTGCAGGAGAAGAGTATGGGGGAAGGTGCATCCCTGCAACGCTCCCTCAGCATCAAGGCGCGGGTTCTCACCCCTGTCCTGCCTATGCTCGTTAGTGTCGTTCTCTTCAGGCTTGTTGCCCTGCTAGTTATGACCGTTGCTCGAGAATAGGTTTAAGATTCTGTGATGTTTTGTAAGCGGTGAAGGACTGTGCAGAATTTGACCAGCAGGAGGCTGACATTTATAAGATACTTTAACTTAGAATGTTTCGTCACTAACTTGGTTTTGAGGGCTAAGTGGAAGCTGGTTAATGAATTTTTTTGATACTAACTACAATACAGTATTTTCATATATTTTATCAGTCGCTGATTGCGCTTGTTGAGTTTGCGCATTAACAAAGCTAAAAATAGGCTCGTGAATATGAAAAATACTCAACTGTAGCCTAAAAAAAGCACGTTAACCGTTGCTGGCACTATTTGGTTCAGTACTGACAATAATTTTGAGAAAGAAAGGACCATGTGCAGCTAGTCAGGAGCTGTTACAAGTACAAGTTTTTTTTGCGAAGAATGACTGTGTCTCTGTTGCTGTGAGAGTAACTTGGTATTTGCAAGTAATCAACTTGACTGAGCCCGAAAATAAGTTAAGTTTCTATTATTTTTTACTAATTATATCGAGGGCGTTGGGAGCACCAGGGGCAAGACGCAAGAGCTTGGCTGCCTCAGGAAGGTGTATGCTGTAGAGGGGACTTGCTTCAAACCAGCGGCAATCATATTTGAGTAATTCATTTGTTCCTGCAATCAGCTTTGTTCATGTGAATGTGTGCTATTTCGTTGATACCGTTTCTAAGAATGATATTGAAACAGTTTGATTTTAGATTAACTCGAATAAAACCCTTCTTTAAAAGGCCTGTTTAAAAGTCTTACGCTTAAAAGTACTAATTACGAGTAAACTTTGTCTGACACTCGAGAAGTTGAGTGCCTATTGCATTTTCTTTTGAATTAATTTTCTTTAAGTCTCAATACTCATTTCATTTGTTTCCGCATGAAGAAATTTCTGTTACTGACTTCAATTTCTTTCTACATGCACTGAGGGACCAGTTTCTGTACGTGAGAAAGAATTCACCGTAAAGTTTCATTGAGATATTGAGGGAATACGTAAGGTTTGACATTTCTAAAAGTCGCCGAGATGAATTGACGTTCTATTTTCTCTTTTTATGTATGTAGTATGACATGAATCTTTCAAATGCAAACCACGGTCCAGAAAACACTAATTATTTTTCGATTGCTTTCTTTGCTTTCATAAGAAAGAATTTAAAGCAGTGGTAGATTTAGTTCAGCTAGCATGTTGAATTACTTGTTCCCATCACAAGTATTTGAGAACATTATTATTACTAGCCTAGCTTGTTTATTTGTTTTTGATTAATTTCTTTTGTCTGCCGTTGTGCAGGTGACCGATCACAGGTACCAAGGCCTCCTACTACGTTTTATTTTAACAAAATTCGCGAATGAAATCAAGCTGTACTGCAGGATTATAACTATAGTTTGGTGTGTCTGTGCAGGCGCTGGCATGCAAATCTGTGGAGGAGGCGTTCAAGCGCTGCCCCAACGGCATGTACGCGGAGATAAAGTACGATGGCGAGCGCGTACAGCTCCACAAGACTGGCGACGAGTTCAAGTATTTCTCGCGCTCTCTCAAGCCCGTCATGAACCACAAGGTAATACTGCACTATAACACTTCGATTACATTTTTTTTCCCCGAAGAGAAAAAATGCAACCCAACCACACGGTGTTCACTCGTAGCAGTTTGATCGCTGATTGATCATTCTGCTAGCAGCGTCTAAACAAGCAGACAACCGTGACATGTTCTGAACATTTTAGACGTGTATAGAGCAGTGCTGGTTTGATAACTCCTTTAGGTTTTCTTCTATCCCACTTTTTTAAAAGAGGACATCAGTGTCCTTACGGTTGTTGAGGGCTTCATGCTTTTCTGTCTATCAATGACTGAAGGAAGGGGAATATTTCTAGGTGTTGCTGCAGGTTATAAGATATAAGAACCCTTTTAGTGGGAGTGGTTTCCTTGTACGCGTATCCACGCTGGTGCATGGGAAGACATACTCGTGTTGAAATGAATATAAAGCGTAAGAGGCTGTTGCTGCTTGAAAACCTTGATTCAAGTAGCTGGCGTTCACTGTGCAGGTGGCGCACTTTGCTGATTTCATCCCTGACGCCTTCCCTCACGGTCACGACCTCATCCTGGATGCTGAAGTGCTGCTTGTGGATACACGCACTGGGGAGCCTCTGCCTTTTGGCACACTTGGGGTGCACAAGGTGGGTGGCAGTACTCTTCTGCTGAGCCAGGGTTACCGAGCACTGTACCATTAGTATGAAATTAAATCTATTTGATCTTGAATGTGCCGTTACTCTTCATCACTCTATAGTAGTTCAGGCATGAGAGAAAAATCATGGGCTTTGGTTTTTGTTGACTTAGGCTGCGAGGTCGTGAGTGTCAGTTGTGTATGATAATTAGCTGAACATTATCAGTTCCAGGCGAGTCCAGTTATTATTTAACTCAAGATTTTGAGAGGTCATTTTGCGTAGCATTAGCTTCAAATCTTATTTCTTATTTCAATTGCAGTTGTTTCCGTGAATTTTTATTATGTCTCGTAATAAAACATCTTTTTACACTGAATGAGCTTGTATTCCTTTACAGAAAAATGAATTCGAGAGCGCCAAGGTGTGCTTGTTTGTGTTCGACTGCATCCATTACAATGGCGAGAACCTCATGAAAAAGTAAGTATTGACTCTGCGATGGCTTTGACCTTGATCAGATGTTTCTACGTTTTAGGGATTTGGTTGTGTATGCATCGAATCGAAACTAAATTGCTGCATATAATTAATATACTGTGCGTTTTATTCCTTGGCGGAGACATCCACTTGCTTCTTAAAAAGTTCATTAGTTGTTCATTGAGCTTATTACTTATGAACTTTGGATGACGTTGAACTTACATGACAGAATGTACTTAAGACTTGAGGATTTGCTAGACTAACAAGAGTGTGTTGGTAGACCGCTGTGCGAGCGCCGTGCGGTGCTGCAGCAGAACATGACTGAGGTACAGCACCGCGTCCACTTCAGTGAGATGAAGGAGATCCACCGACCTGATGACCTGCGCGCCATGATCGCCAGGGTGCTCAGTGAGGGCCTTGAAGGCCTCGTCCTCAAAGATATCAAGAGCATCTACGAGCCTGGCAAACGTCATTGGTTGAAGGTGGGCGTCGGGTTTCTTCGATTACTATTCATTTATTCTCTGCATAAAATTTGACATTGCTTTTTATCTTCAGTATTTTGTAACGTAATAGTTTGTCTTTAAAATTTCTTTGATTTTACGTAAAAGGCTATACTAACTGTTATTCGTCGGTTATCTTACCTTTTTGAATACCAGCTGAGGTTAAAAATATTAATCATAGTATGTTCACATTGCACCATGCGGGTTTATTCACTCTGTTGGTGGATTTACGCTAGGGGCGCTCAGATGCTGATTGTAGTCATTTGAAGGGTTCTCATAACGTTAGCTGTGGACGGTAACATACTCATGTATTTCGAAACCTAAGCATCCATGTTGATAATTTCGTAAATATGAAGGCAAAATGTACGCATTGGTTGAAGCTATGGGAGACAAGAGATGATAATTAACAACATGGTTGTTACTGTTACTGCGACGTTCGTGATGTGATACTAGGAGGAAGAGAGCAATCGCTACACAAAAGCCCTACATTAGCTGCTATTCGGTCAGTTGAACGAGGTAGCTGGTGCCAGAGTTCTGGTGCCAGTGCACAAAGTATTTCGCAAGGCAGTTCAGTGGCAGGGCTGAACTGTAGATTCGAAGAGATATTGTGACTGTGATCGTGCGCTAGGTGAAACTGTTTTGTACCGTGTATGATGCCGGCGGATTGATGAATTTCGTGTATTGTTGTTTTTACAGACGGAATTGTGAACAAGTTTGACTGTATGTAGGAGCTTGACTAACTATAATTAATCAGACGAAAGTCTGTACGTGGTATGGCGAATGCTAGTGTAATGGTGAAAATAATTAATGCAAACATGATTGAGGGGACTGAAGAGAAGCAAATAAGGCTTAAGACTTGTTAAACAGATGTTTATGGTAACACTGGTCTGTGCCAAGTATGAAGTTGTCTATGACGGTAAAAAGATGCAGTTGTGTAATAGAATTATTGTAAATGTCACGTAGACTTCTGTTACAATGGAGTCTGGGTAACCTTCCAATAACTTCGGCTTGCCTTCTAGTATGATGATGAGAGGACTAATGTGTTGTATATTTTATCTCGTTGACACTCTGTGCTATCTGACTTACATTAATCTCTGATTGAATGCATAGGAAACATGCAATTGATAGCTGCTCGTGCTGGCCAGGTGAAGAAAGACTATCTGGCAGACGGAAGCCTGGCGGACGCAGCAGACTTGGTGGTGCTGGGGGCATGGTACGGCACTGGCAAGAAAGGGGGCATGATGTCTGTCTTTCTCATGGGATGCTATGATTCGCTGTCCCGCAAGTGGTGCACCGTCACTAAGGTAAGCTAGCGTCTTTTTGTGTTACTGCCGGTCAACAAATGTGCTCTAATTTTGGGCAAAAGAAAAACGTTAGTGTCTATCTTTGATGGAGGTTAATTTTCTTACCAGTAAGAGTGTTGCTAACATTTACGTACACGTGATATGACGGCTGTGTGCTATGGTGGTCAGGTGCACACGGGCCACGACGATGCAACGCTGGAGGCGCTGCAGCATTCGCTCAAGATGACCAAGATCAGTGGCGACTATGACAGAGTGCCTGCCTGGCTCAACTGCTCCCGGACCATGACTCCTGACTTCGTAGCCGCGGATCCAAAGGTGGGAGACTGCATTGTGTCCTGGTGCAAGCCGCCAGGATCCTTGCCGGACGTACATTCGCCAGTCTTGATGCTAGACCTCATAGTGTGGCCGTATCATGCGATGCCACCATAAAGTGGATCGTGAACATACTCAATTTTTCCAAAACGGTAGTAGTTCAATTTGAGTTATAATTCCTTGTTTGAGACGGCCCGGGTATTTAATAATCTACACAATCTATTAATAATGATAAAAATAATAATTATAATGTCACGCGCCTCATATGGCCGGAGGCGAGTGAAATCATTTCCGCATGCCAGTCTCACTAACGGACAAGCACGATTACTTGCTTGTTTTTGACAAGAACACTTTGATAGGCCTTCTTACTTAAAGTTTCAAACCCTAATCAACTATTAACTCTATTATAATAGAGTAATATTGAACCTGTATTTTTAAAAGAGTATCTTTAAATTTATAATAAAGTTATTTTTACTCGAGGTCTAAGATCAACGCTATTATTTTTGGCGTTTAGTGAAGTCGATAATCTACACGTCGCTCTAAATCTTAACGTTTTAATAGAAATTTCTCTTTATTTTTCGTATTTTAATATGACCACGTAGAATCAACAACACTGGGAACGACACCCATGTCATGCACGTCCTCGGAGGCGCATCTATGTACAACGGAATTCTTATTCTCAATTTCTTATTAATAATAGCAAGTATAATGCTCGAGAGCTCCTGTGGAATTTCGTGTTCTGATCCCTCACAATTACTTTCATTCACTAAAGCTGCATCAAAACTTGATAGGCTTCATAAAAATTTAAGTAGCTTTATAAGCATTTGATTAGCTCTATTATAACTTCATTAACTTTCTATAGCTTGATACTCGACATTACAAGCATTTATTTCCATTCATCTGAATTAAAATCCCTAAACTCTATTAAGAGCCGTTTAATATCACGGTCTGAACAGTGTTGTTGATGTGGTTCTGCGCTGGACCTCAGCTTGCTTCTTTGTCTCTCCCACTAGAATATTAAGGATCCTGGTGCAAGTCTCGTCATTGTCATTGGTGCTCCTAGAATGGAATTTACCCGATCAGTTTGGTCGTTTTCTTCTTCTTTAATTCTAATACGAACTTGAATCTTTCCATCCAGTTTTTAGTAAGTTTTCTTATAAAGGCATGTGGTTCTTCTATATCTAGTGTTGGTAGCAACTTTAATCGCTGATCTGTGAACGGAAAAAATGTACGACCATGAGTGAATATTGTGTTAAAAACGTATTCATCTGGCTAGTTTTAGTCTTTTTCCAAGGTAACTGTCAAATTGCAACGTTCTTAGAACTGGTTTAAAGCTGTCTTCAGAATTCTTCTTTGAAAGCATCCTCGTTACATTTCCTTTGCATTTTTATATCTTGTACCAATAAGTAGATTTTAAGCAAATGAAGTTTATTGTGCCAGGATTCTCCGGTGTGGGAAATCTCTGGTGCAGAGTTCACCCAGAACCAGATCCACAGCGCAGAGGGCATCAGCATCCGCTTCCCTCGGGTAACCAAACAGCGCCCAGACAAGGACTGGCAGCAGGCCACCAGTTTGCAGGAACTCAAGGTATTTTCTTGTCTGAACAAGCATTGCTTTTATTATCCTCTTAATTGCTACTAGCATCCGTACACAAATAGACTCAAGGCTTGGATGTGTCAAGTGAGAGAGAAAGCAGTAATTGAGTTAGTCTCTAACGGTGCGCTGTCCCCATGTTTTTGGCAGCTAGGTAGTTCTGATGAGCTTCTTGCTCTGTTGCCTCACATTTACATCTCGCAGATCATTTTTTATTTATGGAATAGTTTTCTTTCGAAAACAGCTGACTGCAATCTTGACTAGTCCTTTTTTTGTTTAGTTCGCCAGTCATCGCACATGCATTAGCAGAGAACTTCAAATTTAATTCACCACACACTCGAGTCTTCAGTGTAGTAATAAATGAAGTAATGTTATTTTCGTGCTGTGTTCACCTACCAAGTCTGTGCTGCATTAATTACTAACACAACACTTTATTTTAACGATTTGAAGTATAAGTACTAGCTAAAGCATAGGTGTACACTACAGTCATGCAATGGCTACTCGAATATTAAGCTTTGAAATAAATTTCTTCAGACTATATTGTAGGACACAAATACGTTTTTTTGATCTGCCTCGCTTATAAAACTCGTTAGATATTCGTGAAATAGTTCTTGGGCGACTTAAATGTACTAAAACTTATTTTTCGTGCCAGGAACTCTTCAAAGTGTCCAAGGAGAAGGACTACAATGAGATCCTTGGTGTCCCCTCAGCTGCCCAGGATGGCGAGACTTCTGGCCACCGTTCGGTAAGCTATAAATATATTGAATAGTTTAAGCGTTTTCTACTCAGAACTGAATTGCTGGGTATATCGCAGTGTTGATTGGGATAAGTGATGAATTTTTGATCATTGTTCGATATTTTGTATTAAAGATATGAAGTAAATATGCTACAGTATTAAGAAAAATGCTGATCGTGTCGCGGTTGGGATATTGAATTCAAAATACCGTATTTCTAAAATATATGTTGGAAATTTTCTTGCTTTCTGTTCGGCTGCTATCGCGACAGCGGTTTTGATCGTGCACTCTCATTTCCAAGAATATTCTGATTCATGTGAAGTTTTATACGCTCCTGAACATCGTTAAAAGAACTTAAAGACGGAGGAGCCTTGACTTGTGTGACCCAGTCTTATTTTCACTCAGGACATGCTATGAACTCGTGCACGTATGCAGTGAATATTTTTTAAAATTATGGAAATTACAAAAGGATTTCAATTGAATGTATTTCCGTTGTGATGCAATGTCGTGTTCGACACGATACTGTGTTTCTTATTTTTTTATTGGTCGTAGAATATTGAATGTTTTTCTTTGTAGGATGCTGGGGTGGTGAAGAGAGAGTATATTAACGACAGTAACGTTGAAGAGCACGAGAGCAAGAAAAAGATTAAACTAGAGATGGACAACGAAAATAGCAGTAGCAAGCAATTGAAGCGCCCACTACAACAGTCTACTGACGACGACGATGATGAGCCTGAGCATAAAAAGATAAAATCTGAAGTGAGCGACGGCGAACGTGAGAGCAAGTCATCAGAACGGAGGTCAGCTGATGACGTGTCACCGCGGTCCAGCAAGCAAGGTGCTGCGGAGCATAAAGCCAAGGAGAATGGCAACAAGGAGGACAGGAGTAAGGAGAAACACAAGAACAGGGTAAGCGAGAATGGTGTCTCTAGCAAACGCAAGGATACAGAAGAAGACAGGGAAACCCGGGACAAAGGAGAACACAATGACAGGAAGAAGGAAAAGGATAGAAAGGAGAGTAAGAATCCAAGGGAAGACAAGAGAAAGAGGGATGACAAGGAGAGAAGAGAGGATAAGGACAAGAGAGAAGACAAGGAGAGAAGAGATGACAAGAACAAAAGAGAGGACAGGGAAGGAAGGAAAGACAAGACCAGGAGAGAAGACAAGGCCCTCGACGTCGCAAAAGTGAAGGTATAGATGCACTACTGCATGTGATTTTTCCCTGTATTTCATGCAAATGAGCTTTTTGCGACAAGTTCTGATCGTTTATGTATTTGATTGCTGTTGAACATTTCCTGCTTGGTCTCTCTAGGCAATTATACTCATTTTTCTTCCCCATTTATGTTTGGGTATGATATTTGAATGTTTGAAATTTGAAGTTTATTGTTTAATTGTGGTTGCGGTTAAATTTGGAGCTCACTAATAGGTTACGAGTGAGTTAAATGTCTTTATTTTACGGCACTTCCACTCGAAAATATCGCATGAGTTTGTTTTTTTCACATTCAAAATTTTTTCCATATTGGAAACTTCTTTATGACTAAACTTTGATCAACAACGATTTCCAACTTCGCACTTTGACTTACACCCTGCCTCAGATGAAGATAAGTGGAAATTACTTCATTGGTAACATTTTAGTAATGTTCATTTTCATTGTCACTGCATTACTATTTGAGAAAAAGATCTATGTGGGGGCAGGCTAAGCGGTGTCAGGTCCAAATTTAGCCGGAGCTTTTAAGTCTAGTTCTATTAGTCGCTGGCACACACTTATTCAGTCCATTTTCTGACAAGTTTCGTAACGCTGTCTTTCTATTCATAATATCACTCAGTTAAACCATTCTCATTTATACTTTCTGTCATTTCACGCTTGAGATTCTTTGCTTGCAGCCTCAGTTGATTCCAAACTTAATAAGGTACGAAAATGCTGACTCATCCTTAAACATAAACAATTAATTTCACACGTTCGCCTTAGAATGAGATTACCCTAGTTCTACGTAGACAATAGCTGTTTGGTCTTTCGCACTATAATCTAACTTGCTACCAAAAGTCCACATTAGTGCTTGCTTCTCTTCGTTGAACCATTTGTGGACGCATGAAGCAACTACTTGAACGTTACACGAGTTTGCTTCAAACCACTGGCCGAACAATGTGTCCAGTTCTTTACAGTGCTCTTGGTAACATTCTTCAACAGCGAACATTCCATGTCCGTATGATTTGATTCAAACCATTGAAGAACATCTCTATCATTAACCTTTTCTTTCCTTGACTAGCAACCGAGCAAACGTTATGATGTGTCTTCTGTTCTTATTATTCCTCTCGATCGTCTGTTTTTGCTTCAGCACTTATTTTAATTTGTACACTTTCATGCAACTTGATACTTTGTGGAACTTTTGCCTTATTTTCTCTCTTAATCTCTTTTATGCTCTTCAGAACGGGGACTCTAACCTGATGTTACCATGCTATGTCCAAAGGTTTTTTATTACTGTTCATGACAAGCAAAATAGTTTAAGTTCCGTTGCTATTTTCTGCTATCTTATTCACGTAATGAATTCGTACATTCACACCAATCATAAACGATTATGCAAAGCTCTTTATCTTGTTGCAGTGCAAGGTATGATTGGCCGGTCAATGTGTTGCCTGTCCTAATCTCTGAATGATAGCAATCATTGGAAAGTTTTCATAATATTACCGGAATCTTTACTGTACAACTACTCTTTCTGGCTCTGTTTTGCTAAGTTGTGTATGTTGCAGTGGGGATGATCGTAATGACCGCATCCACTTGTAGATTTTATTATTCAGACCTTTAATGATTCTTCGCTATCTCGATGGTTGATAGTACGTCCGATAGAAGTCAGCTATCTTCTCAAATTTCCCGTAGCTTATATATAAAGAACTCTTGTCTTGTTGCTGGGTGTGTATGGTGGTCTGATAAGGAGCGACTGTCGAGACATGGCAGTCCGTAAATAATCGTTTCAGCCACTCTGATGTAAGAGTTAATATTGAGGAAGGGCTTGTTGCTTATCTCATCAAGTCTTCCGGCTGCACCTAAACTCCTTACGGGGTTCTTGATAGTCATTAACATCACTGGAGAAATTTATTCTTTACATATTTTAAATGGTTGAAGTAACAAATCAATACCAGGATTCTTTTCTTTAGCCAGGTTTGTCAATTTCTCACCTGTACTTACAGCTACATTGGCCATCATTCTATAGATACATTCATTTACTGTCACGTGTTTGTTGTGGGAAACATCTTCGCTTGACCATGTGCCCCAAAGGTTGTAGAATTGAGCCGTGCGTGTACGTACGTCTAAGAGGCGGGGTGATGCGGTATTGGTTCTATCAAATCCCCGTTTCAATTTGGTTCATATTATGGACTGAAAATATTGATATTAATTTGTGTTCGATATTTTACTAAGCGTTAAGAGCTGTGACTAAACTAATTAATTGTTATGAATTATTTTAAAAATTGGTGCTTTGTTGTAATTAATTTAATTTCTAAACTGATTAGGGTGATTGATCAGTTCACCCATGTCCATTAAACTGCCGTATTATGGACTCGATTTAATGCATTGCTTCGTAGTGTGTGAGCTGTGAAGTTGTGTGAGCTTTCCTATATTCTAGAATGACGCAAGGTCTGTTCGGGCTGAGCTTAATTCAAACTGTTCTTCACTGGCTGCAGAAAAATGGTTGGAATGACATCGCTTGGTTTAGGAGGAAACAAGCTTCAGTGAATCTCTGCTGGCTTTGTAAAATACTCTTGCTTTGTGTAGATGGTCATGTTTTGAAGTGTTTTAAAACATGTATCAAATGAAGAACGTGCATCTTATAAAAAAGAAGAGTAAAGTTAGTGTTTAAAATTTGAAGGAAGGCAGAGGGTTGAATTCAGCGATTGGAACGGAAAAATATTGAAAAGAGGAATGCGTTTGTAGAAATTTCAAGATTACTCCAGATACAGGAGTAAGCAAAAATGAGAGGACTAGTATATCTTCGTTTCAACCCTTGTTCATAGGGACATGTTCAACACATCATATTTTTTTATTATACGCCAAGAGACAAATTTTGGCTTTTCAATGAACCATGTAGAAAACTTGACCAGTACTGCAGGAAAATCTAGGCTTACTTGCCTTGTAGTGCATTTTGTGGGAGTATTTGCTTGGGCATCGTCGTGGTTTAGTGGGGAAAATTCTTGATCAATAAGTAGTAGGCAAGTTGTCGGGGAATTTGATACATGAAAAAGAAACCTTTAGCCTCGGATGTTTTGTTGAAGTACGAGTCTGAAATTAATATATTTTGTAGCAAGGACTACCACTACTCGATTGGTACAAATATGTACAGGGTAATGTCTTGATGCTGTGGTTTTGTGCCGCCCCATCTATGCTATTGAGTGTTGTTGCAAGAACTTTGTTTTGTCGACTTCGAATGCAACATATTGACGCTTGATCTGCGCGTTTCAACGCCAGTGCTCATACTTTACTGGTAAGTCAAAAAGTTGTGGAAATCTCTCATACTTTTCGTCTGTTACTAGAATATGAAAGTAGTTGAAGCTGAGGCGTCATAGTAGTTTTGGATGATATGATCAGAATGTCTGCTGACATATAGTGTTCTTAGTTTTGTAATTTTTCATTTCACCTAGCTGTGTTGCTATTATTGAATACATTGAAGGCAAAAAAAAATAACAGAAAATTCTATTCCATATAGCGTCACGGTATAGAAGCAGTATAGCTATACTGCTACCTGCTATACTTTTTTCGCAAATTCTTTGTCAGTCACTACACAGTCCTTCATGTTTATGATTCTATTATCTTGATCAAGTCTTGTTTACTGTTAGGTCCTGAATTTAACGAAGGAATTTCTGTGTATGTTTCTTGTGACACTCTATCACTTTCTTTGACTCGTTGATCTGAACTTTTTTTTGACTTTGGTGAATGGGAAATTATTACTGAATCTGAAATCCTGATTGTGATGGTAAGTTTTCTAAGCTATTGATTCTATTGCTTCGATTCCAACTGGTCAATTTTGTTTACACCTGCATAAGTTCCACTTGGTTAAGTTACACTTGCATGAGTTATAGGGATTAGTTGAGCGCTGAGCCGACTATTGAGGTAATGCCTGACTGCAATGCTCCAGCTTTATTCCTCTACTCGGACTTTTGTCTAGATTACAGTCAAGGGAGAAAATATTTTGCGTTGTGAAATACCCTCTAAAGTTTTACTCCAGTCTCTTGTGTCCCCTAACAACTCATGCTATTGGTGACGACGACTATCAATTACAGTGATTTGTTTTTATATAAAGAAAGTAACATTAATACTAACAAGTAATAATAATAACTCATGCTATTGGTGACTGGACGACTATCAATTACAATAATTTGTTTTTTTTTAAAGAAAGTGACATTAATACTAATAAGTAATAATAATAATAATTATAATAATAATAATAACTCATGCTATTGGTGACTGGGCAGCTATCAATTACAATAATTTGTTTTTTTTTTTCAAAGAAAGTGACATTAAATTAATAAGTAATTTGGGGCTTAACCTTTTTTAAAATACGAATACCTTGTGAATTTCTTGAGGCTATATAGATAAAAGAGATAAGAATTTAACGTAGATGATTTTTTTTAGTAATTCATGCACCTTGAAAGCAATTCTGTATACTTTTACAACTACCTCATCGCCATGAAGGTATTGAACGGTGTAAATTTTTGGGATTTTCGAATTAAAATATACTGTGAACTCTAATGAATCTCCTTTCATACCTCTTTTTTGAGTTGAAAATCGATACTCTCATAAGGGGACATATTTACTGAGTTTAAGAGCATCTTGATTTTAGTGTAGCTACCGATCTGGAGCACTCGTGCGTCTCGAGGGCGTCTGGTGCTTTGCGTGCGTCACTACCGTAGAGTAAAACTTCCCTGGAGATCTTATTTTATGATGACCCGACCATGTCGGATCACTAGCGCAGCTGCTGTTAAGTTCCTGCCAGTTTGAATGCATGCAGCTACATGTGTGTTGGATATCCGGTGTAGCTTACCAATGTAAACGTATCCGAAGTCGATCTGCCGAAGTACATGTCTCGCTCAATGGGAATTTGTTAGCTACGTATTTTTAAGTAATATTTTAATTTATTAGTGCTTCGAAAACTTGCAAAATAATAGGGGATGTTGAGAAAGCACCCGTACTACTCGCGAGTTGAAGTTTCTACGTTAATTTTCCTAAAACCAGATATAGGTGTGTCTAAAACTAGTGTTGTATTCTAGAAATGCGTTGACTGACTCTTATTTCATAACGCTGAGCTCGTGTCGTTTACGTTGGGATGGAATGTTGTGCATTGCGAAGACAACCTGTAAATTGGTTCACTTATTTAACTTACTGCACTGCGTAGTCCACTCAACTCGACAGTCTCTTTGTGCTGTTCTCTCTCTCCAAAATTTACCTGTCCATTGGAGCATCACTCTACACAGTCTATTGAATCTACAGGAGCTCAACTTCACTGTTTGTAGGAGTTGTCTGGATTGTGTTTCTCTTTTTTGATTTTTTGTGAATTTTATTTCTGTGGGATTATTTATTGTGCATTTTTTGCGGGGCCTGGTGTTCTATATCTTATTTTCTCATGTTATCTTTGCAGTGGTAGGTATAGACAGGGATTCTCTAAACTAAATTGTAACTTTTTCGAAGCTACGTAAGTCAACATTTACAATCTGACAGTTGTATAATCTGACAGTTGTGGTTTCCATCAACTGTCGTAAGCAGTATTACTTCCTGGAAATAACTTGAGAGAGGTGTACCGGTTTTTTATTTACAGAAGGTTCTGAATTATAAACCCCGGCCTTCTGCTCTGTTCACAAGCATCAAGGCTTACCTCCGATAACGCTATCGATGTTTGCCTGCGTCTTGTAGAGATAACTGATGAAAAAGGAGGCAATCGAAGAACAAGAAACGGAGAAATTCTCCCCCTTTCTCAGCACAAAGCGGGTTTTATCTTAAATCAATATTATTTATTTGCACAGTTATGGTATTCAAAAAACGTCTGAAATAATTGGTATGAAAGTGTTTTTCATTCAGGTGTCCGAATTGACGGAAGTGATTATTTAATCGTAAAGATTTATTCAATATATGACAACAATCGGAAAATAACAATACACTGAAACCATCGGATACCTGTAGGTGTGTTCAGAGTATCATTAAGGTAAATTAATAAAATTCGTTCAAGAACCGAAACATTAAATTTCTTACTGTTATTTATTTGATCGCATGAAGTATTAATGAGATTTGTGTGCGGGCGGGTAAAGAAACTGATCAGTTTGATGATCTTGACGAATATACTCGACAAAATATAGTTAATTTATATTTTTATAGCAAAACCTCCCAAAACTTCACATTGTACCGTTTTAGGTAACAAATGTATCGTGGGATCTTGTTAATAACGATGCTACACAGACTGCTTTTGGTTTTATCTGCTCTGTAACTCGTGTTACGAGCATTGAGCATCTTGACAAAACGAGTCATTGAATTTTCAAAAATACTGCTTAAATCGACATATAATATAGGATGCGGCAACATAACTTCCTTTGTTTTAAAGTGCCATGCTTTGAAAAAGCAAATGTAAGTATCAAAAAGCTTTGATATCTACAATAGTAAATATCATAAGACAACTCTATACACTCAAATGTAGTCGGAACACAGGATTTTGAGGTAAAAAATACGGTTTCTGATTGCATTGTGCTCTAAATCAATTAGAAATCTGGCCTAATAAGAATTGCGATGATTGCTCTATTTCGTAAAGCTGTCTTGGTTTTATAGGTTTTTATTGAACCTAATATTTTCAATAATATTTTCGTTGATGCATGAGACCCCAGGAAAGTACATGTTTGTGATGTTCATTCACCGTAACGAAAACTTTGTGTTTGACTTACTGTATGCACTTGTGTATTCATTGTAACTCCGCACGTAAGTTGGATACTCCTTCGTAAAGCTAAGATTCCTTAGCGTGGTAACATTTGCAATTTTCAGGTAAAATTTAATACATATTCGACCTTTAACTGCTTTTACGGTAGTTCTTTGCGTTATTCTACACTCCATCTTCGATCCAAGATTCATCTTTTTAAATTCCATTCTTCTACAAAAATAAATGCTCCGTCAAATTTTAACGCACGTACTTGTTCTTTGTGGTGCTACTTCACAAAGATGGGAACTACATACTTTACAGGCAGTATCCGTATCTTCATGCCACTAAAACGTGTTATTGTTCAATCTCAAATATATTACTATAGTTTCCACTATGAAGTGTTAGTTAGCCATACCCCTAACAGGAAGTAAGTAGTGATGTGAACCTTGATACGATGTGTCACTGCCCCATAGTGTCGCTACTGGGAGCAGTGTTACAACACCAACGAGCAGCACCGAGCTATGTTCCAACACCCACCTTTGCACCACCGCCACACCTCCAACGTGAGTACACCTCTGTGCTGCGTAAACAATTACTAACTCTTTTGGAATTTGTAATCAAAGCAAGATATCGTATGCACCGAAGCTTCTATTTACAATATTGTTTATTTACTAAATGAGTTCATCCGAAGAATGTGCGCGGAATTCAAGGAAACATTCTCCTGAAATGTTGCTAGTTTTTCGTTTAGGGTCTCGCGATTCAGCTATTGTTTGTGGGGGACGCTCGTATTGAATTTATCGTATCATCGATGTGCATTGTTCATTGAAAAATATTTACTGTAAAACAAATGTTGGTATAATTAGCGTCTATGAATCATGAGGAATCATGAGGATTTTATTTATTTGTGGTTCGATAACTTATCGAATGCATGTATCAAATAGCCGTAAACTTGTGCGTGCATACAGACATGAGTGATTTCTGGTATGCTTTTGTTGAACTTTTATTATTTCAAATTTTCAAATATTAACGGAATGTGACTCGAATGCTTTTATACTCTTTGTTAGAAATTCCAATTAGCACGTCCGTGGCGTTAAATAAGGTTTTAGACAATTATGAGATTTTATTTACCTTGGTTCTTCCACATGCTCAAAACTTGTATCCAAATTTTTTGTGTCGTGACGGTAGAGAGATGATTGGGAAATTCTTAAGACATTCTTAATTAAGATAAATCAGAAAATAATCATATGAATTTATGTTTTGTACACTGGTAATGAGATAAGAACTTCTAAGGGAAATGCCCCACATAGGACTGTGTCAGAGCTATTA
Organism: Trinorchestia longiramus; assembly: GCA_006783055.1. NCBI lineage: Eukaryota > Metazoa > Arthropoda > Malacostraca > Amphipoda > Talitridae > Trinorchestia > Trinorchestia longiramus. Next base: position 290,027 of record VCRD01000368.1, read on the forward strand.
GGGACTTAGCGCTCGTCATAGGCAGGTAGGATTCTTCACCACTTCTCTGTTGCTTATGTTGATAATAAACTTCTCTTCACTGTAGTCTGAGTCTGCCATTTCTGTTGCAGTCAGCAGGCGTACGCTGGGTTTTGCCTTGTCTCTCAAACTTTGCTTTCGCTTTCCCTCTCGTGGAGCTGACAGCGGTGCATGGTGTAGACGCCTGCACAAGTGTTTCCAATACCAGTTCTGAGTTATTCTGCCAGTTGTAGGAGTTGTTGCGTCAATGTTAAAATACGAATTCATTACTCACAGTGGTAATAGAACGTAAAACCCTGCATAAATCCTAACACGACACCTCTTACTTTGCGGGTGTCGTTTCATGAGATTTTTTTTAAAGTCTAGACAGTTATCTCTGGTGAAGAACCGTACATTCCATAAACCAAAGTCAAAATTGAGCTGAATCTATTTGACCTCAAAAATATTTTTTTTTATATATAAATGAGGCATCTGAAAACTAGTGGCTATGTGGACTTAGAGTAATGACAATTGTGGAGATCACGGTGAAGATTGAAATTTGACTAATTACGTGATACAATGAAAATCAATATTGAATTGAAAAAACGAGCAGAGTTCATGCTACAATGAGTTGTGTTCTTGCGGCTTGAAATACTATGTAGGACACAGTCTTCAAGTGTGTCCTACACACATTCTGGCCTTTTATACACCTTACTTATTTTCTACAGTATGAGTAGAAGTTAATAGTGTGACTGTATTTTGTTGGCTCTGCATGTAACCGTGTTTCATTGTAACGGCTTTTATTTACACACGATTCGTGCAGCCGCTGCCCGACGTGTTTCCTGCCGTGAAGGTATTGTTGCAGAAGGACATCAAAGATAAGGAGCTCCTCATACGACACTTCATCGCGTATCCTTTACCGCTATTTTATTATATGTACAAATAAAAGTCGGAATTTCGTAGATTCTGTGTAATCAATGCCAGGCTCTTGTTTTCATTGTCGCCACCAATCGTTTGAACACTAACGCTGACAGCTGCGTTTTAGAATAGAATAGAATAAGGCAATAGAAACGAGCCGTTTTGCACATCCTTGGGTTGCTATCCAACTCCAATGCCAGATTTGTTAATTTGGGTTCTAAAATGATAGCGTCATGTTGTGACATTGTGATGTTAATTTATGCTTTTGTAAAAAATCTATAATAATGTGAACTTCTTCAGCAGATGAGATATGTCACTAAGGTTGGGTTATTCGTTGATATAATCTTCAAGACAGTGATGTTGCGAACTGGTTATTTCTATCTGATTTTGAATTATTTTACTAAGAGCAAAATATGTCATCCCGTAATCAGTGCATGGAAGTCAGGTTATGCAACCACAGAGGTCTGTTTTAGATTAACCAAGCAGGGGACATGAAACATCCCTGGAGGAAAGCTATATACTGTTTACCAGTTACTTCTACCCCATTGGGTAGAATATTATTTGTTTTCTGGATATTTTCCATCTACATTCACAATAAGGTCAACGCCATAGCGAATTTTTCACTGCTCTTGAAGGTCTTCAATTGAAATGGTGCTTCTACTATCAGTTCAATAGAATCAACGGCGTTCGTGCTAGAACTCATTTCTTTTAGTCATTGAGCACCTCTAACAAACCCAACCCGCGATTTCACTTCAGTAGAGCGAGCGGATACAGCACAAGTGGCCTATTTTGAGTTACGTATGATGCTAAATTTTGATGTATAGTTGTGCATGCGGTGATAAATAATGGTAATTGATTTTTAAAAGATAACTTACCTACACTGTCACCTGAACTTACGATCTCGGAATTGACAGAACGAATTTTGTGTTCCCTTTTGAGCATTGATATCAAATAAAGCTTATAGGATAATTGAAAATCATTTATTAATGCTGATTCAGATGTAATGCACTTCACAAGACTTTAATGTTTCACTTAAGTTTCTATATAACGTCTTCAAATAAGATGAACTTAACTCTTTACGTGAATAAATTCAATTCATAATATGCACACACTCCTGGTGTTGTTTCTATCTTATGAAATAAAATCATTACAACGGTAATTTTAGATTTAATGTAATATTGAATTTTGTTTACTGCAAAGTACTTGTGTTCAGCGGACTTTCCTCTGATGCTTATAATATAATTACATCAAGATATGGAAATCTATCATCAACTAATAGCGAATGATACTAATATATAGCTAGATATAAATTCTATGCTATCCACCCTAAAGTATAAAATCTAATGCTATGGATCATCCTTTTGTTACAGCTGTAGATAAGTAATTAATTATACGTACATTAATGTAACACCTTACAGGAAATAACATTCACGCAGTAGTTACTGAATGAAAGCTAACTAAATTTTCTAATTCGTAAACAATGAAGATATAAAACTTAAGCAAATAATGTCATGTATTCGTGTACGGATCGGAGTGATGTTACTAGGGCTGATTAGAGTAGGGATCAGACACGCCCTGAGCAAAACCGCATCGCTGTAGCGCAGCGTGGACGTGAGAGTAGACGCTTGGGTCTTCAATGGTGCCTGGGATGGTCATCTTTTCTCCACGTGCCAGAGTGGAAATTGAGCCTCGTGGAACTTTGCCGGAACGGGTATGTGGTAACTCCTTCACGATCGCACAGTGTTTGAAGGCTGCCACGGGACCGACGTGTTCTCGAATGTGAGCAATAAGTTCCTGAGCTAGTTCTTTCTCGTTTCGTTCTCTGTTCACCACAACTAGGCCAAGAGGAACGACTCCCTTGAGCTCGTCTGGAACTCCACAAACGAGTGCGTCTTCTACATCCGAGTGTTCCATGAGAGCTTCCTCTAAAGCAAGTGCACTCATGCGATGTCCTGCAACGTTAATCACATCGTCTTCTCTGGATAATACTGATATATAGCCGTCTTTATCCATCATACCTGCATCCATTGTATCATAGTAGTTTTGGAACTGTTGGAAGTAAGTGTCGATGTAGCGTGTGTGCGCTTCAAAAAGCGTGTTAAAGCATCCAGGTGGCAGTGGCAGCCTGCAAACAATGCGGCCTAGTTCTCCTACTCCAACGTGTTCGTTCTCAGAGTTTAATAATTCTATGTCGTATCCAGGTACTGGTTTTCCAGTCGTTCCTCTTGGTGGATTTGGGTGCATACCAAGTCCCATGCAATGAGCTGTGATTGGAAATCCGGATTCAGTTTGCCACCAGTTATCTAAAACTGGAACCTTGAGCGCATTTTCGGCCCAAGCTCTCGTTCTGTGATCTAAGCACTCCCCGGCCACAAAACAATGTTCAAATTTGGTTCCATCATCAATCATTGCAGTTTCGTCGACTTTTCTTATTGCTCGTAGCGCTGATGGACTGGTAAACATCGTTTTGACATTGTGCTCTTTGATAACTCTAAAAAATTGATTACTGTCCGGAGTCCCAACTGGTTTCCCTTCGTACACAATTGTGGTGTTACCGTTGAGAAGAGGAGCGTAGCATATGTACGAGTGTCCTACTACCCAGCCCAAGTCAGATGCAGACCACCAAACATCATCTTCTTCTACTCCGTATATTGCTTTCATCGTCCACGGTAAAACCACCGCATGACCTCCAGTAGGGCGTACAATTCCTTTAGGCTTTCCGGTTGTCCCTGAAGTATACAAAATATAACATGGATGGTTGGATTCGACAGGAACTGGATCATGTCCCTGGGATTTTGCCATTACTTCATCCCACGAAACATCTCTTGACTTATGCAAGCCAGCTTCTGGAAGGTGAGGCCGCTGGAGAATGACGCAGTGTTTAGGTTTGTGTTGAGAAATTTGGATTGCGGTATCAAGCATCGGCTTGTATTCAATAACTCTTGATGGCTCAATCCCACAAGATGCGCTAAGGACAACTTTCGGCTGCAGGTGTGTAAGGCGTGTGCTCAGTGCTTGAGGAGCAAACCCTCCGAAGACTACAGAATGTATTGCTCCAATTCTGGTGCATGCTAGCATAGCAACAATGGTTTCCATCATCATGGGCATGTATATGAGAACAGTATCTCCTTTAGTTACACCCAGCTGCGACAGGACGCCTGCCATTCTTTTGACCTGATCAAGCAGTTGTAAGTAAGTAAAACTCCTCTTGCTCCCTGTGACGGGCGAGTCGTGTATTATGGCGACTTTTGATCCCTTGCCTGCCTCAACGTGCCTGTCCACTGCATTGTAACATGTATTCAGTTCTCCGCCTCGAAACCATAAGGGCGACGTAAGCAGGCATTCTGGATCTAACACTTGCGTGTACGGTTTGTGCCACACAATGTTTTGGGCTATTTCATCCCAAAATTGTTCTTTGTGTTTGATTGAATTTCTGTGGACTGTATCATAATCACCAGTCGTTAATGAAGATGCCCTACTTGAGCACTCAACACTTCCTAAACTAAGTTTTCTCGCAGATAGACATTTCGCTGGCGCACGGCCTAGCAATTTCAAAACATGCTTTGAAATATGCATTGTAAATTTTTACACCAAATGTCAAATATTCGATGTATTTTTCCACGATTGGCTCGTGCTAGCGTCGCGCACTTTACACAGCAGGCTTGCCAGCAGGGAACTAACTTGTCTGAGAGTAAGAAGAGTATCAGCCGCCTAACTGCAGAGTGCGACCGCTCTACTGACAACCTGTTCTGCGAGCGAGAGAGAGAGAGAGATAGAGAGAGACCGTCGTTTCGTCCTTTAGAAGTTAATTGTATGGATATTTTTCTTTTAACTCCATTTGTGTACACCTCATTTTAAGCCTTTCATATGTTTTATGAAGTAACTATGAGGACAATAACGTCTAATGATGAAGTCCCGCTCTGTGCATTAGTTCATACGTTTGGTGCAGACGTTCAAGGACGTTTTGTTTGATGTTTATCTTCAATGCAAATGCCGACTTATTTACAATGTTATGTAATAATGCTACATTCCTCGAAAGAATTTTCTTTGTTTTAATTACGATGTAATTAATTTCACATAATATGCTAACATTGTTATTTGCACGAGTTAAACTTCCAATGTTTGTTCCTGCATGTAAGAATTGAGTAGCTAGATCAATTATTGCCATGGATAGTTAACTTAACGATTAAGAAATGGTAAATAAGCTTTGCGGAAGCCATTTACTACAAACAACGGCGTTTGTAGGCTAACGTGCGTTCGTTTTCATATGAGAATGCGTAGCAATGCTAGAAATCGCTGGAATTTTTGCGTGACCATAACAATGATGTCACGTCTATGTAGCAGCACTACTGTTAAAAAAATGCATACCAAGGCTGTACAATTTAACGTACTTATATTTTCGCTAGATTTGATAAAAATATCTTGTGTAAGTCATTTTAACTTGTATGAATTTTTACGTCCATGAGAGCTTTCATTTGAAAAACTGTACCGCACTGAAAGACATTATTTTATATTTAAATCTCAATTTATCTTGAGTAAACCTAACAAGAGCAAATATGAAGTTGTTGTAGTCTTCACATCTGCACGAATTCCAGATACTTTCAAAATAAAATTGTTTTTGAAGTGTTCAGCAAAACAATTTGTTTCGTGAAAGAATGGCAAGGCTAATTTTTATTTATAGAGTTATGGGGGCATGAGGAATATTTTGAAAATATAGTTTATTATAATTCAATATTTTATGATATGCTAAATCAGCTTTTAAAACAAATTCTGTTGTCTAAATTTTGTGGAAAAAACTTGTAAATTACTGCTGAAAGTAAGTGATTTCCGAGAGGTATTCACGTTCACAGCTTTGACCATAACTCACACACCTTAAACTGAGATTTTTTTCTAACTGAACTACAATTAAGTTGACTGATGACATTCAAACAGTGCAGTTACATGAATGGTTCCTTCAACAACATGTCAAACTAAGAAATGAATTGACCTACGATGGTTTCTATGTGGCTTTTGACTGGTATTGTAATCAATTTACATCCTGTATGGCTTGTTACAGAAAGTTTTTTATGAAGCAAGGGCTATAGGCGACGCTTTTTGTGTAAAGGTCTGAACAGAATCCTCTCTTTGCCTGTTAAAAACTCACATTATTTCATGTTTGTTGTTCTTTCATGGTCTGATATTGATGCGAAGTGAAAACCTTTGTGAGACCAGTAGCAGCTAAAGAAGCAACAAAATCAATGATGGAAAAGTTTTAAAATGTGACTTTGTTCTAACATGGTACATTTATGAGTTTCCGTCAAATTGGCGTTTAGAACTGCTCTTAGGTGAAATGCATGTGATACTCCATCAAAGAAGACATAACCATCCGCAATGTAAGCGCCCTTTCGCACTTCACCTTCATCGTACAGAAAAAAAAAATTGTGTGGCAACGGGCTTCTGTAATATCAGTTTACGGGCAGTGAAAATCATTGAAATCAAAATCGACTCGTACATGTTTTTGCCATGAACCGGCATTGCACCAGGCGTCCGTTTGTTTAGTGAAAACTATTAGTGGTATGTTTTGCGTAATGTCACTGTATAGAGTCAGTAACAATTTTCTATTTTTATTTGTATGTTACATCCATGATTGTGCTGTTGCCCTTAACTCATGACCAGCTTCGGCGGTACACTGGTGCCAGATTACTGCCGCTCTGAGGCCACTCATTGCGCCGGTGCCACATCTCAGCCCTGCGAGTTTGCTCAGGTGGGTCACCTCTATTCACCTGGGGCTGGAACCGGCCACTGGACTTTACTTTAAGTTCCAGTATCATGAATTCGACGGGAATTGATGTGGCTTCTCCTCTTGTTGGTTTCTTATTCACACAAAAATCATTTTGACTGGTTGATTTTAAAAGACATCAGCATTACGTTATCAAATGAATAATTTTGAAAAATATGAGTTACATTGGTAAAAGAAAGTAAGGAATAATATAATTTTCATGATATCTGATAATCCAGTAAAATATGGAGAAAGTTTCTCGTATTTCGCGATGATAACTGACTTGCCCTAAGATACAAGGACTTTCCACAAGTTCTTAGCAACAGAATGCCCCTAGATCATGTTTGTGACACGGAGAAGAACATAGCGCGAAGAACACGTGTTATTTCTATTCATTTGTTATTGACAATTTATTAAAAGCATCTCTGAAATTTCTAAGACATGCAATAGTGGAGTTTATAGATGACATGAATAGTTAACTGGTGTAGTTAGAAGGCAAGTAATTAAGATTTTGAGAAACAAGTTGAATCAAATTGTATTTGAGGTTAACGATTTACGAGCTGGCGTTCAATAACGCGCGACCCCTTCAGGAAAACTCATCTCGCTTCTACATCATGTGCGGCACGGACGCCTTTATATTCTTTTCTTTATTTTCCATTTTCCCTTTATTCTTACGGGCACATTGTGTTGTACTCTCATACGTTCCCTAGAGTCACTGACCGACGGATCTGGGACTAGAGGACCCGAGCAAGCTTGGAGTTTAAAACTCGTCTTTACGAAGATCACAATCCTGTTTAGTATCGTCAATGAAAGAAATGAGATGTGAGGGTGAATCCAGTAAGCCAGGAACACGTGCTAGATGTGCTTGCTCAATAAGGTTTTTGGGAGAGACTGTTGTTCGAGAACTTCTGTTCCTAAATGGGCAGGAAAAAAGTCACGCAGGAAATTCATGCAATCGTTAGCAGCGTTGTACTGTTTCACGCTGACTTTATACGTTCATCATTTATTCTGTGTTATATTTTTGTTCATAGCAATCCAGTATTATATCATTTTCCAATGTGTGATTCGTGGATATGTAAAGAAATGTTGGTGTTAACATTTTATAACACAGGCATTAGGTAGGTTCACGCGTTATTATGTCTGTGCCACGTACTATAATACTGTCTACAGTAGTCCTTGGTCTGTGCACAGAAGGTAGCTAATTGTATTACACTTAACTCTCCTCTGAAAACCGTGATTTCAACACTGAGGTCCTTTAACCTAAAACTGGCACAGGCCAAAATAATTGGACGTTAATTTTTCATTTGAACTCAAATCAATTATTATTTTATACTCAAGTTCAACGAAGTGAGGACAAACGAGTCACTACGCTCGTAACGTACTGAGTGCAGGAGATTAAAATACCAAACTCAGCTATTTTTGAGCTGGATATCAGTTTCTTTGAGTTATTCAAATGACTTTCAGGAAATATTTTCATAATACACCGTATTGTTTCAAGGAGAACGAATTATTTTCACGCTTCTTGATTATCACCGCCATCTAGTGACTTGAGTCTTCAACTGAGCTTGCCAATGACTTTAGAGAATCTACCAGCATAGGGCAACTAATAATTGGTGTATATACTACATTGAGTATGCGTGGTATCGCCAGCAGTGTGGGGCGCGGCACGTGCGTGTGGACTGGCTGTGGGACAGCATGAAGCTGCGCCGCTTGCTGCCCGACACTTCGTACACCTTCCCTGCCACCAGGGCCGGCTCGTCCTAGACATGCTGCTCTCCAAGTCACTATCCCATGTTCTTGAAATTAGCCCAACCGTTACTCAAAAATAATCAGTAAATCTGTGTATGAACATGCAGTTTAACTGCTTATCACTTTTTGTAGTAAATTTATTGAAAGACTTGAAAATTTTGCTTGCACTTGGGAATATACTTTCTGAGTTTGAAGATATACCCAAACTCGAAGAGTTTTGAAAAATTATTTTGTACACAATTACACTCTTCGAGCTATGTACAAACTTCCTAAATATTCGGAAAGAAAGTATAATTGCCTTTTATTAGGAGTAATCGTAATTTTTGTTACGTTTTGACGTACCTAAGTGCAAAGTTTTAAAACATTCTTCATGACGAACTCTGCTGAGGTAGGAAATTTTGTAATCTCTTTAGGTGTTTTGGAAGCCCTGGTGCTTTTGTGGAGACATGAATAGCATGTGCTACTCAGTTGCAACTACTTGCAGAAAAGTTTCATGCGTATGAGATATATTGGACACATCTTCTAGTTACCTCTAACCCGGTGGTTCTGAACCTCTGTCACTAAGAACACACCTAGAGTGCATGAAAATATAGCGGCACGCCAGGCGAAATTCAATTGGAAACAGCATTCAAACATTACAAGATAAAACTGTCACGTGCCATATGCGACATAACGTCCTGACCATAATAAACAAAGTATACATAGACTGAAATTTATAGTATGCTGCAGTATTACCGAATTTGTTCTACCTCAGAGGCATTGGCTGTGCATAATCAACATTGAAGTTTTAGTGCCCATTTTTGGCTGTCTATGTTTGCAACCAATAAAATTCTGGTTCAGTATTGCAACCTATACTGAAATGATGAAGTTAAGATGAAACTGATATGATACTAAGTTTTTTGTTGGAATTTGATTAGGCACCGTTATGTGATAATAATAATAAGCTTTGGTGTGTGATTTACATTTACGTTCCGTTCCTATTGTTAGACTTGAGGCACTTGCATACATGTATGTATATCTAGCGGCATGTTGTCTCTTAACTCGTAATTTTACGTTAACTAATGTATGCTACTATTTTCTATGGTTTTCGTAATTTGTAAAATGCTTAAAGCTTTTAATAGTATGTAATTGTTCATTGACTAGAGTGCTTCCCCTTTTAACTGTCGGGTCTTGAATTTATGATGCAGAGGGAATTATTATATGCTTATAATCCATGTTATGATGAAATTAGAACAATTCTTAGTTTAATTCCAAGCTTAATTAAACATTGTACCATTCATGTGTGTGGTATGAAGTTACGTTAAATGCGAACGTACTAACGGTAACTAACAGTTTTTTATAATCAAATGAGATTAATTGCAGATTTCAGTGTTGTAAATTTACTTGAAATTTTTGAATTATTGTGTGCCTTGTTGCGAATTGAATACAGCTCCATGTGAAATTTGAGAACGATGTGGGCTTCAATATAACTATTACGAAACAGAGATAGGAGTAATGTAATTGATTATATTCCCGAGCTCCATATGTTGCCCAAACGCTTTACAGAAATTATTTGAGCGTTAGCCTAATTTCATAAATCATATATAAAAGGTTATATTCGGTCATTACATTAGGAATATTATGCATAAGAAGCGTGACTGCAGTAAAGGCTAGGGGGAGCAGTAAGCGATAGAGTGGAAGATGATATGACTTCCTAGCTTCGTTCTGCTTAAAATGATCAGATCATTTTCGTAACTGGGAGACTCTGAGATAATCAATAACCTGTACCCTGGACCACGAATTAACTCGTTTTTACCATTAATCACTTAGCCAAGCTTGCTGGATTAAGAGTCACATTCCAAAATATATATAAAATGTTATTTTAATTTCAGGCCGAGAACAATATCGCGGCAATTCAATGGTAAATCAAGATAATTATGATAATTGTTTTGAACAATAATATGTCACCAGTGTTCAACAGATTTCAACATTTACCGTCGAAGTGTGGATGTATCAGAGAATGATGCATGAACAAAGATACAACCATTTATGCAACCGTGACAATTTTGATTGATGACAACTTCCGTGAAGACGCTCCGCAGAGCAGTGAGAGTTCTCCTTGCTCCTGCTTGCCGTCACATGGTTACGGTGGACATCCGTTTTGTGGTAAGTGCTGGGTGCTTACAGTGCACAACAACAGTTTTTGTAGCAGTGAACACAATTCTTAGTACGTGTATTTCTTTTCTGAGTGTTAAGCATTTGATCAAGAGTTTGCAACTCTCGTTGACGAGTGATGCGGACACCGTCAATCAACTCTAACTTGTGATTTCCGTGCCGCTGCACTGTGCAATGTTTGTGTGACGAATGAACGTTTGCTAATACTATCGTTTCTGCTCTGTAAGTGGCTTCTGTTTCAGGATGAGACATTGAAAAGTATACATCTGTATTTTCATAAAGACTAACTGTATCGAATCACATTTTATTAACAATATTTTAACGAGGGAAGAAAGACATTCATGTTCAATGGTTTTACTGAGACCTTGTTATGGACAGCTGGAAAAAGAAAACATCAGAGGTTTGCGATTTTTAGAGGATATATCTTCTCTACGTCGTTAAAAGCAGATTGAGATTTAGTTTCCGTATAAGTTCTTGTTATCTATTGCACTAAAATCGTTCGTAAATCTCTAACATTTTAATCTTTCTTTTGCTGAATTATCGTAGTCTAATTCTCTATCATTGTTCCGTCTCATTCTAACCATAAGTACAAACTTTCCGTATGTATACTTCAGTGATGAATTAATAAACAATTATATTTCATGTCACTTCTCTTCACCCTCATGTTGTGGGTGCAGTAAATATCCATCACGTTGCCAAAAGTTTGTTAGTGTATGTATAGAACTTAAAAACAAATAAAATTCGAAGTTTTGTATATTTTTAAGCGAAGAACTCAAATTTGAGACCGTGTTACAGAAAAAATAAAGTATGAACATTCTATTAAAGAAAATGCTGAAGTATCGTGCAAAAAATATATCATACATATGAAAATCAGCTTGTATTTTGTAGTATGGCCTTAGTTTTTGCTATTACCACTTAGGATAGTTATATGGCAGTATTACAAAATACGTCTATAATTCATGAATTTTCCTATTAGTTTCTCAAAACTTACAATAGCATTCTACTTCTGTATAACTTTCAAATAGTTGTCTCCATTTTCGCTTTCTTCATCGGTTTTTGTAAATGATATTGATGAACACGCAAAAAAAAGTGATGACATGGTCACCCAGGCGTGAGAAAGGATGTTTCACACCCAGGAAGACCAAAGATATTTTCTCTAAAGTCACGAAAACAGACAAAAAAAAAGGCAATGAATTGCCGTGAGTTACTGAACTCAACTTAAATTCACACCGAACTCCTGAAGTTTCCCCGTAGAATTGTTAATGACGTACATACCTCGTACAGGTAATCGATCTTTATTTATAATTATTACGCAGAATATGTATCTATAACTAATATACTGATTTTGTGATATCGCTTGATGGCATCTGATTAATAATTATCTTTTAAATGAGTTGTCTTTTAGATTGCCCATTTACAAAAATATATAAATAACAATCCAAATAACTAGAAATGTGGTATTTTTCCTAAGATAGAGTTATACGTAAATAGATACAATTGAGTGAAGTAAAAACAATTCAATTTTGGCGAAGTAGAAGTACGGCGTTATAGCAACTAGGTGACTAATCAGGGGGAGTGCCATAAGTGCGAGTTAAATACGAAGTGATTGAAATTTGCCAAGTTCACTATAAACAATGAAAGCAAAACATAAATTGAGGTGGAGTAATAAAGACATCGGAAAATTGAGCTTATATATTGTGTATATCATTGTATTATGTTGAAATAAACCATGAACTTTCTTCAACATTATGTATATTGACGGTAGTGAGAGGTACTGTCGGGAGACTGAAGGCTATGCCAAGTAACTAAACACATTCATTGCGGTATGACCCATCGGTGGGTCACTCAGGTTAGGTTCAGTAATTTTTTCAAAGTTTTCTAGTGACTGTATGTACATAGTAAAGATTTACACCGGCTAGGCAACCGCAATGAATGTGTTAATACATATTAGTAAACACCTCTGCTTCAAAGTTAGGCTTGCTAATTTTTTCAATTCTCACCGGAATAGTGCTGTAAATAGTTGTTGTTGGTGTTCCCCAGCTGTAAATAGTTACATATTGTGCCGTAGTAGACTGCCTCCAGCCTATACTCGATATCCCTGACGCAACTGTTACAACAACGCTTAGACCAGCGTTTCTCAATCCTTGATGACACATGACCCCTGCTACACGGAGTCGGTTAACACGTTTGTTGCGATTGCCTAGCTGGTGCAAATCTTTACTTTGTACATACAGTCACTAGAAAGCTTTGAAAAAATTACAGAACCTAACCTGAGTGACCCACCGGTGGGTCGCATCGCAACAAACGTGTTAATACTCGTGGTCCCCTGCCATTGAATGAGTTAAATATTGGTAGTTTGTCAGCGTCCACTCGTGTCTCCCAGGTAGAAGGTTTGTGGCCCTCTTGGGAGACCATGGGACCCCGGTTGAGAAACGCTGGTTTAGTGTAAGGCTGCGTAATAGCCTCTTTGTTTCTAGTAGTTTTACTTAATTTTATTTTTAACCGTCTCGTCTGACATTATGATTATACCATATGTGTTCGTGTTAAGGTGTTTTATATGTTTATAAATATTTCTTAATTATTGAGTGATATAAGACAAGCTCCCATAGATTGAATTGCAGTTTTGGACCGGGACTTCGCATGTAAGTAAAAAATATTTTCTGTCAATGTCCAATGAACTTTGGAAGACTCTCAATACCAAATTTTCGTTACAATTTTGATTTTTGACAAACAACGATATGAATTAGTCTGTCCAGTGTGTAGATGTTACGATCCAAAACAGATGCTAGAGATGTTAGAATTCTTAACTGAGTGTTTCTTGTTAGATAGATTGTTACTCAATACAATAGTACAATAGATTGTTATTCTAGTTTCTACCAACTTCTAGCGAAACAACTTGGCAACAACTTTTTGTTTCTATAACTTGTATTCTAGTCTTTATCTCGTAATTGATAACTTAAGTACATTATTGTTTACTTCACGTGGACAAAGCGTGAAGTTCTGACCAGTGGATGAAAAAACCTCTGCTATTACACAAGTTTCACCTCAAAACGAACATGCACCTGCAGCCTATTTTTTGATATCTCGTGCTTTGCAATCGTCTGAACTTTTCTGATGTATTTTTTTCATTTTGCTTTTTTAGGAAGGAAAAGGGAGCGAATGTAGGCTGCGTGTCCGAACAAGTATCGTGAGGGAATGGCAAGTTCTCTATTCTGGGGAATTAGACTGCGCTGGTAATATTTACTTGTACGGGGAAAATATTCATTAAGTTCTCGTACACCTGAAATTGAAATACACGCTTCACTTGATTCTATGTCGTTATGCCCAATATGTATTGCTTAGATGACCAGAGCGCTGGACCAGTAATAAAAGTCGGATAGCACATCATTAGGCTAATCCAAGTCTGCCTACAAAGTCTTCTTGTCTTGCAGTAGACGTGGCATAAACTTTTGTTCTGGTGGTATATGAGATACTAGACGAGCACAAAAGTAGAGCGTCGTTTTTTTTAAAGCAAATAAAATTGTAAACGTTATCTCAAATCATCGAACGAGAAACATTGTTGGTGATGGATTTAGCTAATCAGTGTGAAATTATTACGAAGTACGATCACTTGTTGCATAGCATGTGATTAATATTCTTCCTTCAGTATGAAGGACAAAATATTGACGTTGGATCTTATAAGATTATCCCTGCTGAAGAATAACCTTCATAGGAAGGCGAATTCCCCGCAGGAAGAGGATTTCCAGTCCTCTTGTTCCCTGTCTCCTACAACAATGCTGGGTCAGCGCTAGAAGTTTGGGCGTGGCAGCATGAAAACAAAGCCAGTTGTGGGGACACGAACCTATGAGTCCTAGTGCTGAAATTATCTTGACTTGTGAGTATCACACAACTTGTACACCAAATCTTTTTTCATTTTTTCCTACGTCTATTAATGCCACTGCCCTCTCCTCTTCATCTGAGGGGGTCACTGAAGGTGTTCATGGCGCTCCTAAGGGCGTAAATTGATTTACGTACTTCACTATAGCCCGAGCTTACTGTGCCTATTCGTGTTAGCTTGATATCGTGTACCCTGACACTTTTCTTTGGTCAGCAAGATAGTCAATAACAGGAAAATGAATTCAATGGGAGAATCTTCCAGTATCTTCCGGTTCCTCTTCTACTTTGCACAACTCAGAGCAGCGTCCCACACTTCAGAGCAGTGCAAAGTTTCCTCATGCAAGGGACGAAGGAGGAAAGGTAAGAGAACTTGTACTATAAAGTGTCTTGGAGTTATGTCCATGAAGCAGAATTACAAGTTTATACCAGAAATTAAAGGAGTATGAAGTCATTGTAACGAAAACTTGAGCTGTGTAGGCAGCGGGCGAGCAGGCAATATTAGAAACAAGTAAACTCACACTTTTCAAGCCGCACAAACTAGAAGGTAATACAAGCGTTCATTAACTATTGGGTATACATTTCTAAAATCTCTTCATGCCGTCAGACTAACGCGCTGCGGGCAGGATTGTGAGATCCTGCCACTTCCTGAGAAGCGTAGGTGTTCAGTGAGGGCTGTAGGATAATGGGCGTCAGGAGATTCCTTAGCTTAATGATAAAAATTATAGATTTTTATGCTCTCAAATATATCGCGATTCTTTTTCTCTTTTATGATTCAAGATGAGCGCCTAGTTGCCATTATGAAAATTTACCTACACTCGAACTTGGTCTTCTACTCCTTGTGTATTCATGAGCAGCTGCCAGCCTCAACCTCTAAGGATTAGTCGTCACACACAGCAGCTGGTACTGCATCAGAGCAGCTGGTACTGCAGTAGAGCAGCTGGCATTGTAGACGTAAATGATTAAGTCCCGAGTTTATGATTGGCCAAGTTAACAGTGCGAGATTTGTTCAGAGAAATTATTTTAGGGTTGCTGCGTGCTTTTACGTCGTTCACAGTTTGTGAACACCTCTGAGCGCAACCAGAAGCCTATTTTACAGTTCTGACTACCTTGCGTCGGGAGTTCGGTCTCACCACCTGTGTACGACGGGGCACCTACCCTTCATCGTTGGTGAAGCACCGGACTAGTGAAGCGTTGTCCCGGAGGACTGGAGTTACCACGTCAATCCTTTGGGTATCGGGCTGCATTCTGAAGCGATGATGTCCGATACTGGGTGTGCATTGCGCACACAAGCAGTACAGCATCTAAACTGACTACCTCGAGGGGAAGAGCACCGCAGGAGCACTGCAGAATTACCGCCCTTACTGGGCAAGGATCGCACCACAGCTCTTGCAGCTGAGGTATCAAGGTATGTTAATTTCCCCAGCGTAATTTTTATTGACCGTCCCGCCTGTCATTTAACTTGAAATAGCCTCTGCCCGCTTTCCAATGTTTTTAATACTAGAATTACTGATTTAGATTTAATAAAACTTCTTTCTAATTGATGAACTTCTTTATATTTGATTAACCAATTTGTTTCAACTAGTACAACATAGCCACGTAGTTCTACGTGTTACTACCTCCTAATGAAGTGAATATTCTCGCTATGCTTCATGTTTCTACAGTGGGCCACACTCTTTTTGTTAACTGCAGTAAAGTTAATGACACTAGTAAAGCAGTTAGCACTGCAGTGGTTCAGTTGTCATGTCGAGCTTTTTCCTGGCTTACTTCTCTCGCGCTTTTGTTCACGGGTTCCTTCAAATATTCGTTGCGTTCATAGACTATGGATTTCACTCTCCCTAAAGCGAGTAGTCTAGGAGGCTGAACACATTAGGAAATGAGCAATCAGCAGTTTGCAGCTTGCATTGACGTTCTTTTCCTAGAAACACACGAGTTAGCACTCAATTACTATCATAATCTTAATTATAATTAAATCCAATGTTCCATAATCATGCACGTTGAACAGGCGATTAAACAGCGTCTCGTTCGTTGAATGTAAGCTGAGCGTTGAACACTGAGCTTTCATCAGTTAGGATAGGACTGCAACATTTTACTGAAACAAACTCCACTTCGAAGTTGTGTAATAATTTGCTCGAAATGCAAACAAATTTTAGTTCAGTTGATGACCAATAAAAACACAATACTCTGGCACAATTTTATTACAATCAATGAATTGCTTGTAAAAACGGCAGTATACAAAAGATAGAATATCAAATGAGTCAAATTCACACGGGTTTTGAGGAGCAAACTTTACATTAGTTTGCTTTTGGGTCCTCGTGTCTGTACGCAGAACCTAAATGCTGTTGCTTACAGAGTAGAAACTTTCTTCATCTGCACCAGATAATGGTGATGAGGGCCTGTACCCTGTCTCATAAAATATATTAATATCAGAGCAAGAAAACTGCAAAGTTAGCTACATTTATCGACCAAAATTTTTTCCTACAATTCGAATGATCGCGAGCCACGTTCAAACGCGTTTTCGAATTGAGAAATTCTTCATATATATCATACACAGACGATGGCGCGGAAGTAACACCCCCTTTTTAGAAAATTAAGAGACAATTAATTTATTTATTATTCATTAATAAATTCTATACTTATTATTTAAACTTTAGGATATTCTCCAGTGTTTATAATTATCCCGATATCTTTATTTTTCCTCTTTTTTTTAATAACTTTCTGAAAAGAGGGGTTATTTATGGACCATTTTGTGTGGGTATATATATCGTGAAGTCTTCGAAGAAAATCTTACAAAATCAATTCAAATGGTCATTTGGAAATGTAGTACAGAATTTTAACATAATAACAGTAAAGAATTGTAACAATAACAACCAAAAAATTTCTTAACGACAGGTAACTGATGTCTCCGTGACCAGCTCCGAAGCAACCTATCTTATACCCCTGCTGAATGCATCAACTTGACTTTTTTTAGCTTTCGGTAGCAGAGAGAATGTAAACAGTATAGCTGGCAGCATGTCGGATATGACAGAAAAATCTCACATAAAGTGCACCAGATTGAGACAAAACATTGTAACACCTACTCTTGTAGTTGCACTTGATTCTATCCTACTCCAACATCAGATGAGATGCCTTATTGCACTCGGGAATTGACGCGTCAGCTCAGATGTTCGTAAAGGAACTCTTATTCAAATCAAATCCTCCTGCAACTGCATTACCTACCATACGAGAACGACCATGTAGGGAAGGCAATTGGGAATAACTCAAAAATATATCAACGAGTTATGGTTTTTCAACTAACAGACTATCACTGTTTCTTCCTAATTTGTTGCTTGTCTCCAATCTTGTGCAGGCGCTGCGCCATTTTCTTAGAGCTCTCGTCAGTAGGTCTGTTGAGAAAGAGCGCCCCCAGCAGCGTCCAGTGGCAGAGGTGCAGGAGACCTGAGCTCCACCATGTGGCAGGGTAGGTGTTCCAGGCGAGCTCCAGCACACCCAGCACCAGCAGTTTGTACACTATGGGCAGGGCAGTGCACCACGCTAGGTACGGCAGACTGTGGTAGTACCACACGTAGAACTGGTAGTGTAGCGACCGACTAACTACCATGCCTATAAAATTGGAGCAGAAGAGAGGTAGCAGAAGCAGTTGGCAACTCACACCAATGCCGCTGCCACGAAACGACTGCAATCCACGCAAGTATCTGGAAAGAACGCCAAATGAACACAATTGCTTCAATCTGACATCTCAGCTGCAATTGCATGACAGCTAAAAGTCATATGAACAATAATTGTTCCAGCAACTATTTGATTTCATCCCTAAAATTGACAAGAGATGACGAGACAAATTAACGACGCACCAATTTCCTTGGCAACCCACGATACAATCCTAATACAACTCAGATTGACTGGGCACCAATTTGCTCAAACTAACCTAACGCCCTTAAGTCTGTACATTGATATACAAAGTCACGCTTCTGACGGACATGAAGCTTCTCTCTGCTCATCACAGCAATTCACCAGCGCTGCTACTTGCAACGCACAAGACTTAGCGCTAAGTAAGCCCCAAAACTAGACAAGGCCCAAAGCTTGGCAAGACCCAAAACTAGACAAGGCCCAAAGCTTGGCAAGACCCAAAACTAGACAAGGCCCAAAGCTGGGCAAGACCCAAAACTAGACAAGGCCCGAAGCTTGGCAAGTCACAAGCCTTGACTAAAGCAGTCAGACACCGCCAGTAGTAGTAGTAGAAGTGTCACGTACGCAAAGCTTTAGTGTACTCCAGTACTCAAGGCTCAAGTGACAGAACAGCAATGAGCAATGGCGATCTACCACTGCTACCACCATCACTAACCTGTGCCACTGCAGGGATGCGAAGATCGCTAACAACAGCAGGTGCATGGCCAGTAGGCCCACATGGAAGCGCCAGTCAAGAAACACGTGTTCAGGCAAGAATCTCCAGTTGACGGTCCACTTGAACAGAAAAACTCGGCCCAAGTCAAAAGCGCCCTTCATGTACGCTACAGGATCATGTAGCAGGAACGGGGCGCCCAACACCACCTGAGCACACGGAAAACTTCTATATAATATTTGATCCAAAATCTGAGAATTAACTTAACATTTATTGTGGCAGGATCATGTTACGGCAGGCCAGTAATACGAATCGTTCTTAATCTCGTTAAACTTTACAGGAAGAGGAAAAACCACTTGATGGCACGAGTGGTGTGCTCCCTGTCCGGAGATCACACGTCATTTTGTTTTTTTTAGATGTTCTTAGTTATTAACTTTTATGTACAGCTTTCACGTGTCCAGCGTTGTCTGCTGTCGCCACCTCCTCTGAGGTGGTTCCTACAACTACTATTACCACCACCACCACTACCACCTTCGCCCTCTCCTTCCACCTGTACTACCTTAAGCCCTCTCCTTCCACCTGTACTACCTGAAGCCCTCTCCTTCCACCTGTACTACCTGAAGCCCTCTCCTTCCACCTGTACTACCTGAAGCCCTCTTCTTCCACCTGGACTACCTTGAACGCCCTCATTTCAGCACTAACGTTTTGGTCAGCGAAGTCTAGTACCACCCACTCTCGTGCATGCGTTTGACGTATTCAAAATCACGTCACTACGAATGTTTTCAAGTTTAGGAGTTCACTTTTAGAAGAGAAGTGAATGAAAACGTATCAAATTCGGCAGTAGAGCTGAATTGTGCAGCTAATTTCAACGAAAATGTACGGTTCCGTCAATCACAGAGGCAATTAAAGAAAGGTCACTTCTCAGCTACAAAATATATGTATCACCAATGATTACGTCTTAAGTCATCACTGAAAAAGCGAAGTTTCATTTGTTTCCCCATGTATATTTAACGTTCATTGCGTGATGTGAATGTTTATG
>VCRD01000369.1:0-30045 GCA_006783055.1 Trinorchestia longiramus
AAAGGCAGCTGAGCCTACCATTCAAGCTCCAATTCAAAAGTCATCTGAGCCCAGCATTCAAACTTCAACAGAAAAGGTAGCCGAGCCAAGCATTCAAACTTCAACAGAAAAGGCAGCCGAGCCTTCCATTCAAACTCCAACTGGAAAGGTAGCTGAGCAAAAGACAGCTGAACCCAGCATTCAAACTTCTGCTCAAAAGGTGACTGAACCCAGCATTCAGGCAACAACTCAAAAGGCAGCTGAGCCTATCATCCAAATTTCAACACAAGAATCAGCTGAGCCCAGCATTCAAACTTCCGCTCAGGAGTCTTTAGAGCCCAAAACCAGCATTCAGACGAGTTCTCTATATTCAGCTGAGTCTGACACACCAAAATCTACTCACAAGCCTATTGAACCAAGCGCTCAGACGACTACTCAAGTTTCTAGTGAATCCATTTTAATAGCGTCTGCTCAAGAGATACCCCAAACTACTATTCAAACCTCCTCTCAGGTGCCGGTTCAAGCTACTGTTCAAACGTCGACTCAAGAGTCCGGCGCACCCGATGTGCTCACTTCTACACAGAAATCAGGTGAGCCAGGGACTGAGGCATTCGCCCAAAAAGCATCGCTATCTGACATGGAAAAGTCCGCCGAACAAACGGATCTCGTAATCGATCAGAGGGGAAAAAGTAAATCAGCAGATAGCGTCAGAGATGCATCAAAACTGGAAGGCGCACAGGACACAGTTTCTAAGAAAGGGAAAAAATCTGATACAGAAGCATCTTCAATTCCGCATGCACAGCCTCAGTCTATAGAAGAACCGCCCATTCAGGTTCCTAAGTCTCAGATAAAATCGCAATCAACGGACATCGCTCATAAAACTGGATCGGAAACATCTGCCACTAAGTCATTCAAAGAAGCTGATGGCAATCGCGCTCCAGAACAATATAAAGACGAAGTTATGAATAACCAAAATATATTATTAGTCCCACTTGATCAGTCTCAAATTGAGACTGACGGTTCCAGAGTTATTGATTCTGAAGGAACAGCTGAATCGATAGTTTCTGGTGGGACGCCAACTGTAAATGCAAGTCAAGCACCCGAAGGAGATAAAATGATTTCAAATTTGGAAAGCAAAAGAGATACTGACAAACGAGATCTTCAGCAAAAAGATGGGGCCAAATTAAGCATTTCTCCCATTGGCGGTGAAGTGACCGTGGACAGTATTCCTTCTACTGGTCAGTCTGATATAAAAACTGTTCCAAGCTCAGAAGCTATCCCACATGAAGAAGTAGATGTGATGGTAGCGAACAAAAAAACAAAATCAACTGATAAAAGAGTTTCCTTCTCGCACGAGGAAACTTTACACTATACAGACGAGCTTCAAGACGATGAAATGGAAGAAATGCAGCCGAGTGCCGGAGTTACTGGTATTAAATCAGGCATCATTGCAGAATCTGGCGAACTCAGAGCAGTTCCTGAGAGCGAAAAAGGAGTTGCTGATGTTGTGGACATGAAAGATACACCATCAAATAAAAAGGGTATAAAGGTCTCAACTGAAAAGAAGTCCGAGGAACTCCCAGGGGCACAAAAGATGTCAAAAGAAGGTAGTCAAATAGTAGGAGAGCCACAAATAGGGGACGGCGAAGTAGCTCAAAGGAAGGTAGCTGAGCTGTCCGAGGAGAAGGGAGCTGTAGCAATTACATTGAAAACTGAAGCAGCCAAGCTATTTGAGCCCAAGAACGACGACACGGAAGTGATTATGGAACCTAGTAAGTTAGAAAAGTTTGAAATTAGGGATCAAGAACGTGCTTTGGAAAGAGAACATATAAAAGCTACTGCAGAAGCTCCTTCAGCTGCTGAGGCACGTGTAAAAGCAACCAACAAAGATACAGCAATGAATAAGAACGAACAAGATATGAAACGCTCTGAAGAAGTCGTTTCAGCGGGCTCAGAGCAAGTTTATGTTGAAGTTGGTAAAACTCAGAAAGGGGAAATTCAGGATATGAAAAGAACTACAGAAGAAGAAAAACCAAAGAAGGATACTGATAGGGAAGTAAAAGACGGGGGAAAAGATACTTCGAGGATACAGGAGACTGAAGGTACTGAAAATGATGCAGTTTCTGAAAAAGCCAAAAAAGCAAAGAATGATTTTGCAAATAATCGTAATGAAAAGCCAGACATGCCGCAACTTAAGTCTGATGTTTTGAAGGAGCAGGGGAAGAGAGAAGAAAATAACCGAAGTATGACTTCTGGTGTCACGGACAAAGAAATGCAGAAAAAGGGCGATACTGAAATTCACGATGAAAAAATGACTCCAACAATGAAAGTTGATAAGGACTCGGTTAACAAGAAAGACTCAATCGAAGAAAGTAAAATTAAGGCGGAAATTACCAAACCTTCTAAGATAAATGATGAACTTGGCACTTCAGAAAAAGATGAAACTGGCATGAAATCTGAAGCAGCTGATATTCATACTATAAAAAGTAAAGAACCGAATCGAGATGATGTGGCTGAAATTCCTGGAGGTATTTCTGCTTGTAAAGGTGAGGACATCCAGATGGATAAAGCAACAGACAAGTCTACAAATGAAGGCAAAGATACTGCAATACCAGCTAAAGGTAAAATGAAAAAGATGGATGAGATAATGGAACCAAAAAAGAAAGACTCTGAACCTGATGTAAGCAAACAGACTAAGGTAACAAAAGATAAAGATATTAAACAAGGAACAGAGAAAGTCGAAATTTCAAGCGAAATTAAAAGTCACAGCGAAAAAACGGAAGCTACTGCTGTTTCCACGGAAAAAACAACTGAAGAACTGCATAAGGTTAAAGGGATTGATGATATGAAAAATAAAGCGAAAAAATTGGCAGAAGACGAGGTTGTTGACGTTCCTACAATTGAAGAAGAAGAAAGCAAGGAAAAGGAGAGTGCACCTTTCCACGGTCTGAAATCCGATGCCAGTAAAGCATCCACAGAAGAAGACATTGAATCAAAAACGACAGACAAAATTGGAGCGAAAGAAAAAATTAAAATTGTGTCACAACAAGAAGGGCATAAAGATGATATGGCTGCTAAAAATAAGGATAAAACTGTGATCGATAGTGCAGAAAAAACAGCTGTAATAAAGGACAAAAGTAAAATATCCAAGTCAGTAGAAGTACAAAATATTGGTGGGGATGAACCTCTGAATTCGGCAGAGAAAGAAAGAAAAGAAACGCAACTTTTAGGCAACAAAAAAGGCAAAGAAAATGTAAACGAGAGAGTTGCTGAAGAAATATTGCCAATCGCAACAGACGATGCCCAGAAACCTAAACGACTTTCAAAAGTTGAGACTGAAGACATCACCACACTTGATGCAGAGAAGCCTCAGCTGACGAAGACTAGAGGCGATGATGAAATAGAAGAAGGTGACAGAGCAACTTCAAAAGATAAAGTTAAAGGGAGCGAAAAGGGAGGAAACGAAACTGAGCCAAGTAAGAAAAAACAACCCGAGGCTGAAATTCGCGGAAAAGGTGAAGCGAAGAAGAAAAGCGAAATTTCGAAAGATGACAATGCCAAAGCCAAAGAAGCCGAAGCAGTCAAGTGTGAACCAGACCAAAAGAAGAAAGAGGAAGGTAAAGAAAGAGTAGTTACTCGAAAGGACCGTGGAAAGTTATTAGAAGATACAGATGAAGCTAAAAATAAAGAATCCGCCGCTGAAAGAAGTGTACCTGTAGAAATTTTGGCAACTAGTAAAGAAAAAATGGATGATAAGAAAGAAAAAGAAGGGGTTCCACACGCTGGGTTTAATAAACAAGATGTTGACGAAAACGACGTTAAACTGAAAAATGCTAAGCTCGGAAAACCAAAGGAAAGTGATGATGTAAAAAGTGGGAAAGAAAAAGACATGAATGATAGAAAAATAAAAGATAGGGGCTCGACAGTGCGTGAAGCTGTCAATGAAGCTGGTAAAGATATAAAACAAATACTTTCCAAGGAAGGTACAGAAAAAGACGCCAAGAGAAGACAAAGAGACCAAAGTATGGAGGATGAAGAAATTAATAAAGAAAATGGAGAACGAAAAGACGAAAAATTGAAAGCTGCTCCATCAGAAAAAGAGTCCCATAACCAAGAAAAACCAGGTGTGAAAGAAAAAGATTTTAAACCCAAGAAAACTGAAAATAAAATAGATGAAAGAGAATCGAAGGAACGTGAGGGTCTTAGAAAAGAGAAAAAATCAAAAGATAAAGATGATTTGTCGCTCACAAGTGAACGAGAAAGTAAGAAGGGTAAGGAAAGTGACGGTGAGCATAAGAAGATGGCGTCGGAACAAACTGCTGATCAACAAGATACCGTCGATGACCGCAGGCGTCGTGGCAAACCCAGTCAGGAAAGTAAAGAAGAAGATCAATCTTCCCGTGTTGGGAAAAAGGCAATAATAGAGGAAGATGGTGGAAAAAAGGTTGACAGAAAAGATCAGTCGTCACGGGTAGCAAGAAAAGGTGTAGAGGAAGAGCAAGATCAAGCTGACCGGCGCCAACGTAAAGCTACAGCTGAGAGAGAGCTTAAGGAGGCAGAGGAGCTTCTCGATAAAGAAGCTGCAGCTCGAAAAGAAGAAAGGTTAAAAGTACTAAAAGAGAGAGAGGAAGAGTTACTGCGAGAGGAAGAAGAGCGTCAAGAACGCCGTCGGCAACAAAGGGAAGAAAAAGAAAGAGAACTCCGAGCCGAAGAGAAGAGGCTACTTGAGTTGGAGAAAGAACGCGAAGAAAAGCGAAGACAGCGACAAATGGAGGAGGCCGAGGAAAGAAAAGCTGAAGAAATTCGAGAAAAAGAAAAAGAAAAGCAACGGAAAGAGGACTTAGAGAGACGGCGGAGAGAGCTTGACCTTAAGCATAAGGCTGAGGAAGAAGCAATGCTTGCTGAGGAAGCTGAAAGGAAGGCAAAGCGAAAACAGAGATTACTGGACGAGGAGAAGGCTCTAGCTGAAGAGAAAGAGAAAATGGAAAGAGAGTTGGCTGAGCGAAGAGAGGCAAGAAAAAAATTACTCGAGGATGATTCCAAAGAGAAGAAAAGTCAGCAACGCTTGTATGATGTTGATGATGATCTTTCAGCCGAAGAAAAAAATCTTCGTAGAAGTGAGAAGCAGCGCGAAGAACGGGATCTCGAAGAAATGAACGAGCGTCTGAACGACTCTCGAATAAGAAGAGAAGAAGCTGAAAAGATGCGAGCTCGTGAGCTTGAGATGCTGGAGGACATGGAGAGGCAGAGGGTGCAGGAGGACAAAAAGAGGCTCGAGGGGGAACTCAGAAGAAGAGAAGAGGCCAAACGTCAACAGGAAGAAGAGGTTAAGCAGCAGGCTGAACAGTTCCTTAAAAAGGTTCGTGTGATTGATGAGATTTTTTTCTTTCCACAAGCTTTACTACCAGAATCTAATACAATTGTTGTATACGATGGTTAGTAATCGAATGGTTTCATGAATATTTTCAGGGTGAATTCCAAATCGACCAAGAAATTTTAACATCTTCTAAAATGTTTCCTCTAGCTAATGAGTTTCTCTTTTGTTGTAATTAACATTAAAATTAATAAGAATCTTAAGATTTTTTATTCACTCATTGTAAACGATTATAAGTGAATGAGATACAACCTTTCTGTTCCCAATGTTCTCCAAAGAAAACTTCAAATATTTTTCTTCAAATTAAACCCCCTCATAATAGCTCAATTTTAATATTATTCTTACTTCAAACGAGAGAGAATAATGTAGAGTAAGTTTTACCGTGTAAGAGTCGAAGTGTCTTCGTGTTTGTTACTTTTCACTATGAAATTTGGAGAATAGTTTTCGAAGTAAATAAGTAATAAGCTCATTTTAGCCATAATTTGTCGTCAATTAAAGTCAATATCATTATTTGAGCGTGCTCTTTCTTTGTGTTCAGGAAGAAGAACGTAGAAAACGACGCTTAGAAGAACGCATGCGCTGGGTCAAGGAAGAAGACAACGCCGATCTGTCGTACACAGACAGAGAACTTGTCGTGGATGCTCTACCACAAGACAGGCGTAAAGGCCGCGACTCCGAGGTGAGCTGTCATCTACTTGTGCACACTCATACAAATATCATACATACTAGTAAGTTGCTATTCTTGCTCTTCCATGCGAGAGCAGTCCTTTTTAAGAGAACTTGACAAAAGAATATATTCCACTTCGCAAGAATGTCTCCTACATTTTGGAGAAGGTTAAGTGTTGGCTAACGCTTTAAAGCGTGTTAAATGTGATCTTATCTGCGGCAGAATTGTTATTTCTGATATTCTGATCAGCCACATCATAAGAAAATAGTACTCCTACTTTCCTACGAATATAAATGTTATATTTCATTAAAATTTGAAAATTCTAGACGAACCTTCCAAATTACGTTGCAATGAACAAAAAATATATAAGTTTAGGTTGTAATTTCACTGCTAAAGAGGGTATAATTGAATTCCATGAAGATTTTTTTCCAGCTTAGTGCACTGCAATTTCATAGGTAGCAATATCAGAGCGACGCTTAAAATGTAGCACAACTGACTATTGTCAAGCTGTACCACTTTTGTTTCCCCACAACTATTTATAATTTAATTCCATTCGTTAGAAGCAAGCAAAATTTGGCTAATAAAATTTTCACATCAACTCAATGTCTTTGTGTTCAAGAAACCTTTAAGCTTTGAATGCTATTGACTCAATGCCGAAAAACTTGAAGCCACACTGCAGTCTTTATGGCATGTTTCTGTCTATTCCTCCAAAACACTATCTAAAACTAGTGCTTGTATTTTTTCGGATCAAAATCCAATGAACATATAAGCTTATTTTCTGAAATTTGTTGTTGGTTCATCAGAGTGATGATAGTTTCCGTCGTGACGTGCGACGACGTCCCAAGTTCAGCACGAAACTTCAGGACCGTCAGACGGTGAAGGGCACGCGCGTTAAGCTCACGTGCAACATCCTGAGCAGCTCTGAAGACCCCTTCCCTGAAGTCGAGTGGTTCAAAGGAGGCTACCCGCTCAAGGAGGATGACAGACTTAAGGCATGCTACAATTTTGCGTTACACTCGTCACTTGCAATGAAATTTATTCCACATGTGTGGTCAAAATTTTAAAATATATTTGTACTCTTTTATACAAATATGATTAATTC
This sequence comes from Trinorchestia longiramus, assembly GCA_006783055.1. Taxonomy (NCBI): domain Eukaryota; kingdom Metazoa; phylum Arthropoda; class Malacostraca; order Amphipoda; family Talitridae; genus Trinorchestia; species Trinorchestia longiramus. Next base: position 7,123 of record VCRD01000369.1, read on the forward strand.
CATAATTCAATTGCCCGATTCCCAATTTTAAGATCAATTTGTCCACGTATTGTTATGCATTTACCATGCTCGTGATTGTGAATGGCTGAATGCTTAAATTTAGCATATGATTTTCAGGATGCAATTTCAAATTTTGTAGATTGATAGTTTCAGTGCATTGAAGTTACCAATATAATGTAAACATATAAACTATAAACTATGTTTAAACATATAAACTATAAACTATATATAAACATATAAATTAGTTGCGGCCTCAGCTGTCATCTTATTTAAAAATTTTCCCTGTCACAATGTCAACTAGTTATGATGGTATCAGGATGATTTTTTATTATGAGTAGGAAGTATGGCAACGGTTTTCTCAATTTATTGTCGTTTATTTAATACAAAAATGAAGTGTGACCCATGATTTTTCAAAGGCAGAGCTGAATTGGGTTAGACCGTTAGGACTAAGTACAAGTACCTGCGTTTGGTTAAGTTTCGTAACTATTGGGGTAAAACTCACTGTGGTAAAATATCTCTCAGAAATATTTTCAACCATTTAGATGATCAATCCTTCGTAATTTTTGAAAGTATGTTTCTCCTGATTATTTTTTCTCGTTCCTCTACCTGCATCCTGTCAGAGGATATTTCCAAGCAATTGGGATTCAATGAGAAATGCATTCAATTTTTCACTCGTTAGGAACACTCTAGAGAATCACCATCTCTCAACAGTGTGTGCAAGCATGCTTGATTACTTTTACGGAACATCCTTAAAATAAGGTCTATCATGATATTATTTTCGTTCTCAGACCAAATTCATTGACGGTCTGGCGTCCTTGGAGATCCGGGATGCAGTCCGTAGTGATTCTGGCGAGTACACGTGCACAGCCCACAACCGTCATGGCAGGGTCACCACCTCCTGTGACCTCAGAGTCAAGGGCGAGGATGACCAGAAAGCGACTCCTCCCACCTTCACAACCTCCATTAGGGGTCAGTGCTGATGACTGTAAGATCTGTTCAATAAGCACTAATTGATTATTTTGTTTTCGATAAAGAACAGAAAAGCTTAACATAATCATCAAGTAGGTAGTAGTCTTCCTCTCTACTCTTAGGCCTCGCTGTCAGCAATATACTATGCTCTCCATAGAATGAATAGTTTACTTTTCTTTTTTCTTATCAGAGGCCTATTATGAACTTCAGTTTTTTGTGGCCTTCATAACTAAATTCTCAATCACTGATGAAAAAACTCGTTTTCTACATGAAATATATTAAAAATTTCAATAAAAGGATATAAAATTCCATCAACGCCTCTTCTTCATGTGTAGCCGTGATGATTTTTTTAAGTTAACTCTAGAAACATCGTCGGGCCTTTCAAGGTCTGTTTTCAAGAAAGATTAATTTATCGTTAAAAATTGTTCATATTAAATTTAGTCTTCAAAAGCACATCAATAACACCGGTAACTAAAAATTTTGCGTACATAGAAGTTTATTAATAAGAAAAGAGTGGGTAAACCTGACAGACGTACGCAGTCTCTGATGCTATATTTGTTGATTTTTCTAAGATTAAGATACCTGTATTGAAAGCACTGAAAAATAATATGTACTATAAATTGTTCGTGAAATTCAGAAATGAGTGAATTAATTCCCTTTAGCCAAAATTTACCGGCCACGCTCAGTGGAGTACATCAATATTTTCCAACAGTGCCGCTGGAATTTATTAGTTTTCAGGCTTCATGTGTGGTTACAAACTGAATCATTTCTGCCACACTCCCTTCACCCATGTGATTTAGAATGGACGACCTTATTTTTACCAGTTCATTTTCCTCAGAAAGGTATATTACTCCGCTATCTAGTTTGTTGGGATGAGTTTTCAGGTTTTACTGTATTCGAATAGATCTGGAAAATATTTTACGTTTTTTACGAACAACCACCGTATTATTCGTTGTGAGGATGATACTGAACCAGATATTATCAACAACAATATTTTTCAATTTCTTTTAACACTTTAACCGCATCGTGTACCATATATGGTACATGGGACCTTTGTTATACATACAAACTAATTTGGAAGTTGCGGTCAATGTGTTAACATTTTGTCTGTTTACTTCATAGGTAACCAATATATAAATTTTTAACTAGTCTTGTATCACAGAACGGTCGATTTTTTCATGAGAGAAGTTAAGCAAAAAATTAACGGGATCAATGGGGGCAAACATGTAAGACTCAGTGACGGTATTTTTAAAACATTTGTAGTTATTTTTAACCATAGCTTATAAATAGGATGGACTGTATTATATGGGCCTGAATGAATCATCGGAGTCACGAGCTTATGTAAAATTGTAGTGTTTTCATTTAAACACAATTCTATCGTTGGCGTGGAGCAAAACTTGATTAGGAAATACTAATAAAAAACTAGTTCTCATTGTTTATTACATTTTGGAAACCAGAACGTTACGTGGCTGAAGATGATGAGCTGGTGCTGTCATGCCACGTGACTGGATTCCCTCATCCCAAGACCACTTGGCTCAAAGACGCCGACAAGTTGCCTGCCTCCCCTCGCTTCCAGTCCGTGATTTCAGACGAGGGCATCTGTGAGTAAATGAGCGCCATCGAGCACATGGTAACCTTAAATGTTTCAATGCAAATCATATTAATAGTATCTTGGCTAAAACGTTATCAACAAGATGAATTTTTACCACAGTAATGTGTCTGTTATTTCACATAAAGAATATGTAGAGTTTCTTTATACCTACTTTAGTTTGCATTGAAAAATGCGTTGATGCAATGGTCTATTAGTTTCTTCTACGATCGGTTTCAAGTTCCGGTGAAGCATGTATATACTCTGTATGTAAGAATTCCAGAAATTTTATTTGTTAAGTGTATGATTTGAATATTCTCTCTTCATTTTTCCTAATTTCTGGAAAGCATTCGCTTCACTTCTTGAAGTGAAAATCGTTTTCTAATTCTTTCTTTAGTTTAAAAAAGTATTCAAGTTTCCCATGTTTCATTCACTAATACCTTTATCTTTTCATGATCCTGAAAATTCATTTTTTATTCTTTTAGGTTCTCTTATCATCAAGAACCCCCGAGCAGCTGACTCCGGCTCCTACTCATGCCACGCAGAAAACAGGGTCTACAGAGATGAGATCTCCACAAACATCAGAGTTCCCAGTAAGTCGCTTGAGTGTCTCCTGTTGTGTGCCACTCGCACATCTGTTGTTATTAGAGACTTTGAGAACAGTGCAGTTGAAAGTTCAAATGTTATTCCATGTGATATTTTAGTTTGTTACTTACGAACACCAAAGCTCAAATAACATGACCCTGTTTAACCCTTTGAGGCACAAGATTTGAGGGTAAAAAAGAGGTAAATGTATGTAAATTGGTGGGTTACTTAGTATCCCACCCTGCCCTAAAGGGTTAAGCAATACTATTGAAGTGAAAAGGGTAATTGCATTGTGGCTGAGGAGATGACACTTATTAATCCAGCTGATGTGAAATTTGTCACTAGTCTATCGCTTGAGTAAAATTTTTCATTCAAAACGATTCATAACTTTAGTATAGAATAACTTCTCAAGCCCTCTTTTTAATTTATTTTCGTATTTTTTTAGAAGCAAGACTCCATTGTCATGTAATTTCCAATCACGAAATTTCGTACTTTTTCATCGAAAAAGCCAAGTCTTTAATATAGTTAACATATTGCGGGATGTGTTGCCTAAGACTTTTGTAATGCTAATAAGGTAAACTTAGAATTAAGATCACGATGAGCATTTCTGTGAAGATGGGTATTAAATTTTTCTTGGGTTTCAAGTTTTGTTAGTAAAAACCAAGGTCTCCAAACTTGGTTCGAATATTTTCGAGCTAATTTGTTCCAAAAGTTCGAAGATTGCTTATACTAAGCCCATCCCAAATTGAAGATAAATATTTTTTTATATCAGTTTCCGCTCTGAAAACTCTTATTGCACTCAGAATCAACCTTGGGTAGAAATTGTTTTAAATTTTAGATATTTTGAAATACTATCTTGAATTTAATAGTCCATACTGATATGTATTTCACTCAGAAAACGAAGTATATATCACAGAAAACTAACATACATCCTAAACCAATGATATTCTGGTGCAACGAGAAATATTTAACAATCCATGAATTTTAGGAACAAAATTTGTTATTCAAACTTCAGCTGATAAATGGATGTTGTATTTAATGCCAAAGCTGACCGCAAGGAAAAGCTGCAAGACGACTCAGAGACTCCGCGTTTCGTGTCCGAGCTGTGTGACCAGTATGTTGAAAAAGACGGGACCCTCACTCTCCAAGTCGAAGTAGCAGGTTAGTTTGTTCTGTGGATGGTGTTGTCTTCGAACAGAGAAAAAATATTGTTGAATTACGTGAGTCCAACCAAAAAGTTCATACGTACATATCGATACTTTTTTAGATCAAGGATATTTTGTTCTTTTTTACGATGATTTTATTGGTGTAGCGATAGTTTGAGGTATAGACGAGTATATCTTTTGAGTTGTGTTGTCGAGGAATTCATGTTCGAAGGATTTCAATAATGAGGAATATCAGATATGAAATAAAAATATCAAAAAAAATTGTAATATGTTTGTATACCTATTTTGATAAATACACAATTCCATCTATATTTCTGCTCGCTCCGAAAGAGTTTTTATATGAACCAAGAAGTCACAAGGTTACAGAGAAAAAAATTCATTCATTCTTCAGAAATTTCAATTAGATTTATCATGGATGTGTCCATGCAGGCTCTCCATCACCGGACATTTTGTGGCTTTTCAACGGCCGGTCCCTGACGCCATCTGGCAAAACCCGCGTGTCTGCTGTAGGGCGCACTCACACCCTTACGGTCTTCCAGGTCAAAGAAAAAGACCTAGGCACCTACTCCTGCCGGATACAAAATCCGTAAGTAGCTTGAAAATAAGCTGTTGTTGGACTTACTTTTGTACAGATTCATAGAGCAGAAGAAGTGAGGAACATATTTAGGGAACGAGTTATTTTTCTGTAGTAATTATTTCGTGGGTGATGTTCTTCGAGGGAAGTGATACAGTCGACTTCGTGGCTTGCAGATTTATTATTGGACACGATCAAAATCAGAGCAGAAGTTAAGGCCAAGATCAAAGATCGAAATTGAGACCTTTCAATCCGTAAGCCGAGATCTGTCCGAACAAGGACTATTAAGTAACTCGAAATGAATACAAAATTTAGCAGAAGTATTAATATCCTAATACAGTATTATACAACAACCGCTGAGTAAAACACTGAGGCATCGTGCCTAATTAGCTGGTAGTTAAAGAAATACAACACGAGATGTCTACAGGCAGCTTCTCCCCGAGGCTGTGAGATTTAATCACCGTATCAAAACGGCTGGTCGATCTTTTTAGTGTGCCCATCATAAAATACTCGAACGTAAGGACTTGAGTGATACGGAACTTGCCAGTGATATTTACTGCCTGACGCAATAGTTATTATTCGAGATATACTACACCACTACTTCAAACACAACCTAAATCATTCGAATGAAACGCGACTACCTGAAATGAGATTTCGGGGTACAATTTAGCTGTCAATTAACTCATTGTTTCCCAAAGGGAAATCTTGGTTAGAACTGTTGCTTAAGGCTATACAAAGGGAAACCCTAATAATTCATTTTGCATTACAGACTGCGTGATAAACTCAAATCTCAACAATACGAATACTGCAGACACTAGGTAAATTATTTACCGCAGCCACCGTAGTCGAGTGGTCTGCGGCCCGTGTTCTGTATCGGGTCTCTGCTTGTGCAGAAAGACTTCTGCGGGTTCGAAACCCGGCCATGAATACGAGCTGTTTCTCGTTTCACGCCGTGAGCTCGCACTTATCGGTAAGACCATGGACACATCCCAGGATCGTCGCATGGAGCTCACCATCATCCTTACTCTAAGAATGTTAACCTTAAGAATTTGAAAAACCAATGTACTAAATGTCTATGTACTGTGTACTCGATTGGAAATAAAGATTGTTAAGATTGTTGTTGTTGTGGAATAATATACGACGAGAGATCCGTCGAATTACCGAAAAACAATCACCGGAATTACACAAACTGCTAAGCCTACAGAGGAACGTCTAGGCTAGGCTAAAATGATAAGTTTAAGGAATAACTGGTAATTAAGTGAAACTCCAAACTCCCTAACAACATGTCAATAGAAACTTACTCGTCAGAAAGACTGAAAGCACGAATACACTTGTTCACTGGATAATGGTTATGGACGGACTGACGGGCGTTTAATTTGAGAACCTGTGGTTGACTACGCTCTTCTATAAACGACGAGAGTTACAATTTGAAGTCACGACCATGATTAACTTTAGACTTAAAAAACAATCACAAGTGGCGTGAAATAAGTATCAAGATTTACTCTAAAATATTATTAAGTTTAATATTATTTAATACTAAAATAATCACGATATTTTAGCGGCCCTACACATAACCCTTAATAGCTCCTTTTGTTTACCGTCTCTTTTAGACATTCAGTGGTACCTCGTCAAGATACTTTTCGAAAAGATTTCTACAACATTAGCTGTCGCCAAAAAACTCTGTCGATGCGCAATGGACTTCTTGCGGTGTTATGCCTGAAGTTTCAACGTATGTCCAGCTCAAAATTAGATCACAAAAATAGTAAATATTAACTTTAATCTTCTCTAACTACCAACAGAACAGTATCTTATTCGATTTCCTCTCTAACCGTTTCCCAGCATGGCCATTAAACTTTGTATTTTACCAAAGTGCTATAGTAATTGTTTGACTTTTCAATGGTCCGGTCCACTTATGTAGTAACTTTCTTTCATTGTCCGAGCCATGGGTGAGGATTCATGTTAAATTACTCTACGATAATTAAGACATACACACCAGAAGAATAAACACAGGAGTAATTATTATTTTTTGCAAGCATACGTTAAACACTGAATTCCCAAGAACAATGGAGTTTTGCATGTAAATGTAAGCCAAAAGTACGCATCTCAAATTATGTACATAAAGTATGTTTCATTAATCAAAAGCTATATTTAATGTGATTTATACAGAGTTCACTAATAGGAATAAAACTCATTTTTAAAAACTCGATGCAAGCTCTTTTGTTTAGCCGTGTTAAATTTTGACATATATTATCAACTTGAAAAATTAATTCACTCAAGCTTTATTAAAGTGAAAGAATTTTAAAAAGCGATTCTCTAAACCTGCAGTTACGGCAATGCGTACACACTAAGCACCGTGTCATTTGGAGGAGCCCGGCCGCGGAGGGGGAGCGTTCCGAAGGGTGTGACTGGAGGGACGGAAATAAGAGCCCCCTCCTTTGTTGAGCGTCCGGAGAGCATGATCACCGCCTTCAGAGATGAAGAGCTCACCCTTACCTGCACAGTGCAGGGAGAACCTACTCCCAGAGGTGCGTTGGCCAAGCTCATTTTTTTAGCTGAAAGCTTATCTTCTCTGGTTTTTAAGCAGTTCAGGCTCACGGGACTTCGGTATTGAACCAAGAATGGGCCAAACGGCTCGTTCCTATTGCCTTATTCTATTCTATTCTATTCTATAACAATAGTCATGGCCTAGATGCTAGCCCATATTATCGGTAGATAAGATACACAATTGGAACTTTGTATACATTCATAAAAAATATTCATTCAAGCACAAAAATTCGTAGTAAATCTTTAATACATTCATCTTCATAATAATTTCCAATTAGTCAAATCTAAACTATGGAATTTCCACGGGAACTATCAAGTACATATATGTAAATTAACAAGACATCTGATGCACGGAATACGTTCCGCGTTGTGAGCAAAATGTGCTCAATTATCTTCATCTGTTGTCTTTCACTCGTTGACGAATGCTCTGTTAATTTAATCAATTTTTAACCTCGTGGTAAGCATTCCACGGTTAGAGTGTGTAGTCTTGCCTTTAAGTAGACAAGAAATATTTTCCATCTAATTGACAGGTGTAGTGTTTCATGTTCTCCAACTGCGAACAGAACATTGACCGGTAAGACATTCCTTAACTTATAGGGAAAAAATGCTGATGTAACACGATACCATGCTGGTAGTTGTGATTGCATACACTGCAATACGTATTTCAAGTAAATAATCAGGTGGAAATTTCTTGCAATATTTACTAGTAACTGTGGTCTAGCCAACTGCTGGCTTATGTTAAAACTGTTCAACATGTTCTCTGTATTTTAGTTTACTCGCGTGTTTCAATTCTAAAGTTACCTTGAAAATACTTCGTAGTGTAATGTTAATTTCATTAATTAATATGTGACTAAAGTATTTTTCTTGACCTGCAACTATGAAGTTATTGTCTTTTTTCATTCTCAGTAAGGTTTCGTACCTACAGTTGGTCATTTTGCATAACCCCTATTTCCGTTCATGTCTTTACAGTAACGTGGCTTAAGGGGATGCAGGATGTTTCGAACCGCGGCACTGCTCATAAAACAGTGCATGGCAATTGTCACACTTGGACTTTGAGAGGCGTCCAGTTCACTGACTCAGGCACATACACCCTAGAGGCTAAGAACGCTCACGGTACCGTCCGCGCCTACTGCAGCGTCAAGGTACGTACAGTTTATCCAGAACTTATAAAAGCATAGCTTTAGCTGCCCTCAATCGATCATACAAGGCAGTTAATATTTAAATAGGAAATGATAGTGCTACATCTACACCTAATCTACCGGGGGACATAATAAGCGTAGTTTCAATAAAGTTCGATGTATAACTTAAACTTTAATGCTTCAATTTGAAAATGAACCTTCTGAAATTTAGGTCAAAGTCGCTCAAGGTACCTCAGAGCAAGTAGAGTGTTTTCATGTAATAGAATTTTACTGTATCATTTGTCGTCGAGATCATCCTAGTCAAGACCACTTTATACCGTTGATAATTGAAAGTTAAGAGCTTTTAAATGTAAAGGAATGGTTCGCATCTCTTGCAGCACACCTTCTCCTAGTGCAGACTGAGGGCTACGTACTATTCATATTTTATTCTAGACTAAAGATTGCCAACGTAAAAAAACTTCAAGGTTAAACCCCAGACTTTAAAAGACTTTCACAACGCCTTATTTCAAACTTGTCACTTCAAAACTCAAGTTTTCTGAGGTTAATGGGTCTACTGTATCGGCAACTCTCTTTTCTTTTTTCAATTCTTGTTTTAGTCATATTTTATGTTGATATCATTGTGCTTCAGTTTAAATTTTCACTCAATTATGAGTAACTAATTATTCTTCAAACCAACGTGCGACAGACCTCATAACATGAAAATTGCTCGTACAATGTTATTGAACTGTCTCGTTATAATTTCGGCGGACCTAAATCTAGACTTACATTGGTATTAATTTACGTCAGGTGAAGGACACGAGCAGGTCTCGCAGCTACTCCCCGCGGGGCACTGAACGCTTCCCTTCAGTGTCACACGACGAGGACCAACGCAGGATGTCAGGCCGCTTCATCAGAGGTGGGCGGTGGCCAGTAACTGGTGTCTTGCAAATGGGATCAACCTTTCCAGTCTTTAAATTTTCTGAAGTTTGTTAATTCTATGTACAGCAATATTTGCAAGTGAAAGTCTATATAATTTAATAGCAATGTCATCATGCAGTTTCTAAAAACAGCCTCGGAGTCGAGATTATGGCAGATAATATTGTGTTTGCCTTCTGGCCTGTTGAAAATTCAAATTGGGGCTTTTTACAACTATGGAAATTCTGAACTCCAAGGGGGTTCCTTTACTTAAAGCAGTAAAACGTCTGATCTAGATTTGAGACCATTTAGAGCAATTTACTGTTCAGATTAACTAACAATCGGGTGATAACACTAATTTAGAGGACGTTTAACATCACGAGTAATTTTGTTGCAGAATGGACAAGCATGTATTGGTGATTTCTTAAAAAAAATAGGAATCGGTGCTACATTCTGCTTTTTAGAAGACTTGCTTCGGTGAATAGTTCAAAGTTATCGTACACTACTTACTCCAAATAGATTTTTTCACATTCCATGACAGACGTGCCAGGCAAAGTAGGCCCAATCCGAGCAGTGGACGTGGGTCGGACCTGGGTGTCGCTGCGGTGGGGTAAGCCGCAGCATCCTGGTAGCTGTCCGGTCACGGCATACAAGATAGAAGCCTGGATACTAGGCGAGGAGGCCCGCTGGCAAGAGGTCAGGCCAGACCTTCTCATGCATGCTAACTTCCAGCAACAGTTTCAAATAGGCATCATGGAAAAAAGATTAACATACAATTTTTTCTAGGAAGTTGTTCAATGGATGAATATAAAAAGTCCCTTATTGTCTACGGTTTAAAAAATATAATCTGTTTATAGAATATTTTTTATATGGGTTACTCATGACTTTTCTTGAACCTCAGCTGGCGGTATCTCCGATCTGTTCTTTCGATGCATACCATCTGAAGCAAGATCGGGAGTACCTGTTTCGTGTTACTCCTCGCAACAAGTACGGCTGGGGGGAGGTAGAGATGACGGCCAGGCCTGTAAGGGTGGGTCGTACCATTGAGCAGCCCATCATACCACGCACACTGCCGAGACAAGTTCGGTGCATGCCTGGAGGATCCATTTCTTTCGACGCCCAGGTGTGGAATGACCGTCGTGAATGATTTCACTTCTATGTACGTGTGCTTTGATATAAAACTACTCGATAGCAGTGTTCAGCACAAATAATATTAATATGAGAATATGAGGTAACTTTAGTTAGTTTCTATTTCATAGCGTTCATTTATTTTTTGTCTCGAAGCTAATAAACAAGCATCTTTTTGCATCAATAAAAAATTGTTGCTACTTATTTGAAATCGTCAGTGAATTCGAATATTAAAATTCTCTGCTTTTGAAACTGATACGCGTAAAAACGTATTTATTATATGTTAAAACGTTGTTCCGATTTAATTTTGTTAAGAGACATTTTATGAAGCTCTGTTAGATTATCATGTATTTTTTGCCGATGTTTCCTCGCCCAAAACCCCGGCCCCTGATCATGCAAAGAATAAGAAAGAGTTTTTTTTAAATTGTTTCACAAATCCCAAAGGGCTTGATTTTTGCCTCTACTTTTCGTGTACAACTGAGCGGTTTGAAGAATTTTGTCTTCTTGGTTAATGAAGCGTTTAAACAAGGATCCCATGAAGGACAAGAGTGTGATCTAAGTTGTGTGACCACGAGATGGTAAGTTGTGGCAACTGTGTTCCTCAGGTGACAGGTGACCCACTTCCTGAGGTGCGCTGGTACAAAGATGGCGCCGTGCTCGACCCTCAACGCTACCCTCGCTTCAGCACCTTCTACTCTGAAGGCACTGTGAGTACTCCTCGCACTCAATACTCTTGTCAAACAAACCCTCTGTCAGAGAAAAGAGTAAGATTTCATAGATTTGCCAATGCATTCCGGCCATCAAGACCACCCTGAAGTCTAGTACTGCAGTAAGCACACTGATATGGGACTAATAATATATCCTTCTAAAGAGAACCGTAAATTATTTTGAAATTTGCTCGATGTTATTGTCTGACGGCCCTGTATGTCCGATGAAACTGTTGTGTCCTAAACAGTATAATATTTGCCTGAATGGGGTGAATATTAAGAGTTACCTCTTCCTGGTGATTCTTAAGCGACCAAAAACTCGTAATAAAATATTTTGATTGCATTTATCGTGATTTTAGTTCTTCAACATGCATTTTCGTTCTTCAATATGCATTTTAAGTTTGACAGTTCCTTATGGATGGCGGGTGCAGTCACGCTTTGGAAAGATCCACACATTTGGAATTTTTTCACATCCGCAGTTGTCACAATGTTTACTTCTACGACTGAAGAGAAAGTTATAAGTTGAATGGCGTCCTACTTAACTAACTCGGCACCTTAGCTCGGATTTTAAAATGTAGGTGTTTTTTATATTCGAACCATTCAGACAAATAACAATCAGTATTACTTATAAATCGCCCATTAGATGGTAACCTTGAAAATCGAGAAAAAGTTTCTATGTGGTGGAATTTTTCTCGAATTTTTAATTCTTGCTTTGATTGTTATTGATTGTGATACTCCCCCGTGTATTGAGAAAATAGACGAGTTTAATTTCCTTATCCCTTAACCGTGTTTGAAGTCATTTCAAGATCGCGCCGTCGTTTCGTGTTGTTCCACTTCCTAAGTTGTGGCTCGGTCGTGTTGAGTGCTGTTCCAATTGACAAATGGAATTATTAGCATGAAATCAACTTTGTATACTACATTTAATGGTGTAGATGAGTGTTAGCACGGAGTCTGCTTTGATTTCACTTTGTGAGTATTTTCTTTACCCTGTTATACACAGCAGTGATCCGAACTCATCCCGGACGATGAAACTCGTTCATAGATGTATTCCCTTTCCTGAACTGCCTGATATCTGATTCTGAACTAGTGTAGCAACATAAGAAATGCATAATGTGCTCTAGAAGTAAGTTGTGTCATTTGCTTTATATATAGCATGGTTTTAACCTATGTTTACCATAATACAGGGTGACTCAAAAAAATGGGAACTTTTCATCTGTCCAATAAAACCAAGAGTCATGGGAGAAAAATGTCATTCATAGAAATTGAAACCTTAAAACATGCCATTTAACCCTTTTGATCCGGCTTTTGCTCGTTGTTGAGACATATATCTCCCAACAGGATCGAAAGGGTTAAGAAACAATGATGGAATTTTCATTTTTTTAATTACGTCCCGTAGATGGCGTCCTCTTGTACGAATACATTCTTGAAATTTGTTGTTGAGATTTATCATTGACCGCTGTAACATCTCAGCTGGGAGACTGTGTATTTCATCCTTAATTCTCTGTTTTAACTCATCCAGAGTTCTTGGTCGAGTCGTGTACACGTTACTCTTGAGATACCCTCACGAGAAAACATCACAAATGAACAAATCTGGTGATCTAGGGGGCCAGGGAACGGTACCGAATCTTGAGATCACACCGTTACCGAACAATTCTCGCTCAGCCTCCAATGATTGCCGTACAGTGTGTGATGTCACTCCATCCTGTTGAAACCAGGTTTCTTGAACGTGTGGAAAATTCTTCAATTCGAGCGTAACGAAGGGTTGGAACATCTCCGCGTAACGATTTGCTGTGCGAGAATTGTTCGGTAACGGTGTGATCTTAAGATTCGGTAACGTTCCCTGGCCCCCTAGATCACCAGATTTGTCAGTTTGTGATTTTTTCTTGTGGGGCAATCTCAAGAGTAACGTGTACACGACTCGACCAAGAACTCTCGATAAGTTAAAACAGAGAATTCAGGATGAAATGCACAGTATCCCAGCTGAGATGTTGCAGCGATCAATGATGAATCTCAACAGCAGATTTCAAGAATGCATTCGTACATGAGGACGCCATCTACAGAACGTAATTTTCAATCAATGAAAATTCCATCACTATTTCTTAAATGACATGTTTTAAGGTTTTAGTTACTATGAATGGAATATTTTTTTCCATCATTCTCGGTTTTATTGAATTGTTAAAAAATTCCCGTTTTTTTGTGTCACCCTGTATCATACTTGAAACGCAGCAAAGAAGCATGTGAGCCGTAGTTTTCAACCGCTCTAACCTCATCAATTCCGATTCTCTTGAGCAGATACACAATGTCTTCGGATACGTCCACAAGGTAAGCATCTATTGTGCTATTAATAGTGATGGCGCTCCTGCTACAATTCAATATATTAAAGATCACAGATTGACGAAATGCATCGAAACTGCGGAAACGATGTAAAAAAGGAATTTTGTTTGATCGAAATAAAATACAACGATAAACTTCTTCGTAGAGAAATATCGTACCTGCATGATTATACGTTAATCATTTAAAGAAAAATGAACAATAAAAATACTGGTTTTAATAATTGTTCATGTAAACAATTACTTTCAGTCGCTTAGCCTTCCGCAGGTACCACGAATCTCTTTCTTCATTAGGATCTACATATAAAACCTCCATTGCTGAAAATTGTTACGATTAGTATATTGTCTGTATTAAAAAAATTAAACGATTATTTAAGTACAGGGTGTTTCATAAAAACAGGAACCCTCTGTTTCAATGCTAATAACTTGCTAACTAATTATCAGATTTAAATATTTTTTCTCATTTTGATACAGGAGATTGGTTTCCGTTTAACAGTAAAAAAATTGTTTCATAAAATTTACACTCTGGTTAAAGCTAGTTAAAACGTGAAGAGCATTCAAAACCCTTTTTTGGAAGAACTTATGACTTAATTAACGTGATAGCACCATTAGTTTGCGTCAGTTGGAATTACACTTCTACAGTTTAATGAGACAAATTACAGTTTAATGAAGCATTTGTTTCTTAATTTGCTTGTATTCTGCATTGCCATAAGGTACGGAGGTCTCATGGTGCAGTGGTAGAAGAGAGGGTAAATTGTCATAAGTTGCAGGGCAAAGTTTCTTGCATGGGCAGTAATTACGAGCATTATTGTAGTGCATACCAACTTCCAGTAATGAATTGGACATTATAGTTTACATTTCAGTCTTTATATTTTGGGATCAGTATACGTGTAGACTAATAAAAATATTTTGTAAGGATCGCTGTTCCATTCAATTTAGTTTTAATTTTACGTAAATTTTTCTCATTTAGTTTTTGGTTATTATACAGGGTGTCTCAAAAAAATGTACTCATCCTTTAACCGTTGCTAACATGCTGTCTTCTTTGTGTTGCAGGTGTGAGGTTCGCACCTTTGCGAACATGATTAAATGTGATTAAAGAATCATGTTCGCAAAGGTTCGAACCTCACACCTGCAACACAAAGAAGACAGCATGTTAGCAAAGGTTAAAGGGCGTGTACATTTTTTTGAGACACCCTGTATTGTTGAAAACTAAGTCTTAATATTAAGAAAAGATGTAATCAACTTTAAGCCTTCACATTATATATTGATTAACTGTTAATTATTGCAGACCAACTGCAATTCATGAATATTTAAATGTAAGTTTTGTTATTTTTACGTGCAAAGTATAATATTAGAACTTTGTTCTATTTTCGTAAGCCGAATCTCAATCACTTTTGAAATTTTGTGTCAGAGTTAACCACATTTCTCTGGTCTTGAGTGGATGACTTAAATACGTGTAGAGAGTATTAAATTGTCATTTAAATTAATATTAAATGTCTCTCTAATGCTACGACGATCTCTAATTGCCTTTGGCTACCCTGGGTCTAGGTGAGCCTGCGTATCGACGACCTACACTGGGAGGACGAGGGCAAGTACGAGATGGAGGCCGTGAACCCCGGGGGGAGGGTGACCTCCTACACCCGCCTATTGTCAACTCGTGACTGTTCTGTGCTCGAGGCGCACGATAAGATCAACAGGTGAGGGCTCTGGGCACTCAATGGGTGATGACATTATCTGTCGGGGCTAGCAGTACAGAGCTGCGGGCTCTGGGCACTCAGTGGGTGATGACATTATCTGTCGGGGCTAGCAGTACAGAGCTGCGGGCTCTGGGCACTCAGTGGGTGATGACATTATCTGTCGGGGCTGGCAGTACAGAGCTGCGGGCTCTGGGCACTCAGTGGGTGATGACATTATCTGCCAGAGACTACCAATACAGAGGCATGGGCTTAGAGACACAGAGTGGGCGGTGACATTAACAAATGGTGGCTCAGGGGCACCAGCTCGGTCAACAGTGCGAGCGGGTGGGCTGGCTGCATCGGGAACACGGGCAGTAGCGGTCAGATGTTCAGGGTAAGAATTAATGATGATGCCAGTTCCAAAGGTCTTAATTACGGAGACCGGGAATGAGAGGAGAAAAGGCATTTGCACTGGCGCAAGTGATTGAGAAATACAGACTTCAGTTTACGAACACTAAATTAATTGGCATGAAAGTAAATGCGCAAGCCTTTTAAATGATCCCAAGAAAATATGGAAGATCTGTGCAAATATGCGTAAGCATACCGATGTATTGAGTACTTGCTACGGAAATGAAAACAACATTCAAAAATGTTTTTTAAATTGGGCAATACTGTGGCATGGCAAAGTGATAGACAGTAATGTATTTAAAATTACTAAAAAGCTTATTTGTATTTTAATAACCCAAGATTCTAGTACAATCATGATTTTAGACTTTTCATTGTCTATTTTTTTATCTTACTGTATGATATTTTGATGAAGTTCTTTAACACGTTACAATAATGGTAAGTACCAATTATTCAGAAGTAATATTTGATCAATTTTTCTGCTCTCATTTAATTACGCTAATGAGTAATAAGATTAGATTCCTCTTGTAAACTTTTACTCAATTAAAAGAAATCTTCACCAGATGACTCAGTTAATGCGCTGTCATCTGATAATCTCTATTGAATATTATGATAACATATATTTTATTTTTCATCTGATCATTTTACATTTTAGAGTTAAACACCGTAAATCCTTTTCATGTGAATGGCCTATCATTTGATCACGTTTGTTTTCGGTGCGATCTTCCGAAAATGATCGCAAAATGAAAATTTAACTCAATTCATTATCTGTTGAGCATTTTGATCAAAGGAAAAATTACGATAAATGTTGTCACTTAAAGTATTTTTTCATTTGATCAAAACGCTCAACAGATAATGAATTGAGTTAAATTATGGTAGGTCAATTGCCTCTTAAGTGCGTAAAGACAAACATTGCTCGTGTGACAGTACATTAGTCCATTTTTTTGCAAACAGGACATCAGCAGCATTTTTACGCTCTAATAATTTGAAAATAGAACAGTAATAATTAACGTATATTAATTAAAGGATTTTGGTAATGGATGTTTTTTCACTAAACCAAAGTAATTGCAACACACCACCATCATATTGATCCGTAATCTGGTCACCATAGCAGAACTATATAAAATTTGCATTTCCCAAGCTAATCCGATATTCTTTATGTATCGCGTCATTACAAGTAAAATGTTATTGTAGCCCATTTTTTCTGATTTATTCGTCCTTAGTGCCAGCTGCCATGTCTAGCATGAGTATGTAGTTAAATTAATTGATGTCATTAACTTTCTTCGAACTTTAAATGAATATTAACTTCATACATTAACGTTTTCATCGAAAACAATTTTTCTTTCGACCCTACAGCCACCGTTTGTTCCTGGAACGCACGAACAGTGAAAGGCAATCTACAACCTCTTGTAGATAGCCAGACTGATTGTTCAAAATATATCTTTTTAATTTCCCTGGATAGAGAAACTGGGAGGAACCTATCTTCCGTCCTCAGCGCAACAAAATTGTCCAGTCACGAAGGAACTCTGCATCGTACCAGTCCAATTTAATATCTTTTGGTACGTTCAGAATAATAGTTCTATGCATGCGTTATCCAGTTGTGAATTGAAATGAAATCTTGTTGTGTTCGGGTTGCAGTCACCTGATGGCTCTATCTCGCATGGACTCTGTGCCGTGCATGGCTCCCCAGTTCACGCTGAGGCTGAGGGATCGCAGAGTACAAGTGGGCTTCCCCGTGCGCCTCACGTGCCAGATTGTGGGTGTCCCCAAGCCAGACATCCTCTGGTTCAAGGATGGCAGCCCCATGATAGAGGATGGTGAGTACCTCACCCAAAACCGAGAGTAGTTGTTGGAGACTAGGGTTGTGATATGATCGAAACTGAGTGGAACACTTGTCTGACATCTTGACTGAAGATGGAGAGCGCTTCACTTTTGACGGGTAGTTGAGATAGTCAGGTGTAATACGACCTCTTGGCAGACGCTAGACCATTATGACGGTGATAAAGTGCAAAATTCGAACGGCGAGCACCTTATGTTGGGTAGCCCCAAAGATGATGACGGTAACTCAATTTCACTACATAATACGATCACAGAAGCTGTTCAAACTGTTTCATTACGTGGCAATTCTTAACAGTACCACTGCACTTAAACACCGAAAACTTGTATGAAATAATTCTTTGTAAAATCGATTGGACGCTCCCAAAGCAAGACATAACTGAGAGGCAAGTTGCCCTTTAACACTTCTCATATGTGCATAAAGATATCAATGTAATCACCATCAGCCCAACTTTATTATTTTTTATGCATTGGTGACTCGCATTAAAAATAGGCGAACAAAGTATCCAATGCTTCTCCATGTTCTCTTGACCTCCATGACCTGGGACGGTGCAACCTAACACCCAATCACAACAGGCAAATTTACTGCGTCCCAGTTCCTCTTTCTAATCTTGCTCCCCTTTGTATCGACTTGCATATTTATTTAGCGACGTTGTACGTATTCAAGCAAAGACTTTCGAAACTAACTAATTACTTAGCTTACGTGAATATTGTTATTATTTTTCGTCTGACACCATTCAGATTCTCATTTACTTCGAACTGTAGACAATTGAGTTGAGTTTTGACGATTGGTGAGTTACGAATTTAATTCTTAAAGTGTGTTGATTCTACATCCAGACATCTGTACGTCAGTACCTTGCTTATTTTGTTATCTTAAAATTAAGTTTTTGTGCAATCGTCCATATCGCGTTTCAAACATTCTTGAATACATTCTTACCTTCTCTGTGTTTTATGTGTACCGTCAATATTTCAATCAGGCAGCTTTTTTAGACTCAACGCAAACCATAACTGCAGAATAGTCCAGCGTTGCGATGGTCAGCAACCATGGAGACGCGCGTTGACTTTCTGGAGACAAATTGTTGCAGTCCAAATGATGTCGCTAGCGATGACCTCATTCGTTCCTTCTCTTAATAGTGCAATTTATCTCGATTATAAGACTTCCATTGAGTAATGAGTCGCAATTCACAGTCGCTTTGCAGAAGTGGTTGTCTAGCATGACTTGCATTCGTACTTTAATTAAATTCATTCAGTATTCGGGGCGAGAGCGATGAGAAATATTAGGCTAGGGCAATTTGGCTTCGCCCTTCATTACACAGTTCAGTTAACTACAACCTTGGCTTTCTAAAATTTGAATAGCATTGATTTTTTTAAATAGGGTGATATTCAGTTAACATCTACCTTGTAAAGAATCATCCATAATCATAGTTTAACAAAATATGACTACAATCAAAACTTCTTTGTCAGTGGAGTAATTGTAGCGGATTTCTAATAGTAGTTAATTTTTACTGGAAACGTATCCGACGACGATACGACGAGAGTTGGAAAGTTTAAATAGTGTTGAAGGTTATGGATAAACTCTTATTTCGCAGTAATTATAAGAAACGGAATTCTCAACTGCCCACAGACCTCCGACTAAGACCGATTTCATCGTTCATCTCAGTGAAGACATGTGTGTTTTTCGTGAAGTTGATTTAGAGATGTTATATTAATACGTTGTTTCTATGAAAATTTATAAATGTTAATATTTTCCTGGAATTATGGGGGAATTATTTTTCTTTAATGCATATTACTCATCGTTACTTCAAATCTACGAATGTAATACAGGTTAATTCATCATGAATACCTACCACAATCAGGCCACTACTTTTGAACACAAACTTTCCATTTTTTTAAAATCTCGCAGGAGACAGAAACTTACCTAAGACTCGACATGCACCATATTATATTAGTAATGCCATTCATATGAGGGTTGATAGTAAATCACAACCTAAGAAATGCTTGCAGATCTTGCTCGTTCTTGTAACTCTGTAATGTACGTCTCTCGTGAACTGCAGACTCCCATCGCACGTGGCAGGAAGACGGCCACTTCTACTCCCTGGAGCTGACGGACACTAAGCACGAGGACGCTGCCGTGTACTCCGTGACAGCCACTAACCCGTACGGCTGCATCACCTGCAGGTGCAGGCTCATCGTTGACTCAGGGCTCAGGTAAGTCCTGCTCGTGTGTCTTGAGACTGAATCTGCTTCGCGGCTGTGTTATCGAGGCAGCGAAATGATATAATTTTTGACTCATCATGAGTACAATTAAGTGCCGTGAGTTAGCAGGACTGGTAACTTGCTCGAGGGCTGAACTGCTTACTAGTTGCTCTACTTGGAAATCATTTGGCGTACATTTTCGCTGAAAAAAATAACCTTGTAGAAAATAACTTGCCCAGCTATTGGCCTTTATTAATTTTTAAAGTCACTATTTTTGAGCTCATAATAAGCTGATCTAATCAAAAATGATTATCCTTTTATTTGTGTTAATATTCCTAAGCGAACTAATCGAAGATACTTTGGGGATGGTTAAAGCTGTGAAACTTCATACTATAGTAATTATACGTCTATGGTCGCATAATTTTTGGTTTGAAATCAATTTTACATTTACGTTGGTAGGTAAAGTTTTGATATCTGTAAATAATATCTCTCCCTTCCTCCCACATTGATCAGGTCGTACATCTCGCCAATGTTCCTACGTGAGCTGGAGGACGTGAGTGTGAGTGAGGGAGACACCATTACACTGCAGACCGTCATCGAGGCCTACCCCACCATTGGTGTCGTGTGGTGAGCTGCTGGACTGCCTTTTGTAATGTTCACTACAATTACATCCTTCCATCCTTATCATGACTACTGCAAGTATCCACAGTGTAGACTAGAAATCATGCAGCATTCCTGTGATTTTCTCCCTAAGGTTTCATAAAAAAATGATTGTTCTTCTTATGTCGTTCCTAATGATAGAAATCAAGTGAGTAGCTCTGTATTTTCCCCTATCGTTTTTATTCGCAGGGATGAATATGCATAAAGAAGGCAAACAGATGAATATTTTCTAGGAAGTTCAACCAACATACCGCGAGACATTGTTTAGCATGAGAAAAGCCCACTGAATATTTGTTTCTGCTTGCATATCCCTCGTTTCTTATGATGCCGTAAATATGTATTAAAATAAACTATTTCATTCTGTGAGTCGTCGTTAGGGTAGCATTACTTTGGCTAGAACACCGCTGTTATGCAGACTTGTTTTCTCCAATGCAGGCACAGGGATGGTCAGAGGATTCGTCCCTGTCGGAAGTACACCTTCGACCTGGACGAGGATGGACTAGCCACCCTGGAAATAGAGAAGGCGACTTACAGCGACGGAGGTCTCTACACCTGCACAGCCACCAACGAGATGGGCACCATCCAGTCCATCTGCAGGGTGTCCGTGTCCTCCAAACAGCCAGATCTCTGCAGCGGGACCTCTGTCAGACAGTGAGTTAGACGTCTCATTTCAATTCTCTTCATATTAGTAATGTCTATTTTATACGGTTCTGGTCATCATTTTTTGTTCTGCTCTTGTTCGCTAATGTTTTCACTTCTGCTAAGGATCTTGTATTCTGGTGCGAAACTCTTTTTCTGCTACGTAACTTCCTTTTCGTGTTTAATTTACCTTCGTCGAGTTTGATTATGGTATAAATTTTTTTATAGTCTATTACTTCTGCTACTGGTTTTTAGTTCTTTTATTGCCTTTGAAATAGGAAGAATAAATCCTACCTCCAATGAATTCAACTCAATGAGAAACACTTCAATTTTACTAATTGCATCTTTTCTCGTAAATAGAAAAATTGAAAAAAATTGTACGCAGTTATAAACATTTAAAGATATGCAGAGCCTGAACATTCAACTTTAGTCCAATAGTTTTAGACACTTAAGAGCCGTTGTCGTTATTATTATGATAGT
This sequence comes from Trinorchestia longiramus, assembly GCA_006783055.1. NCBI lineage: Eukaryota > Metazoa > Arthropoda > Malacostraca > Amphipoda > Talitridae > Trinorchestia > Trinorchestia longiramus. The sequence goes on from VCRD01000369.1 coordinate 28,639, forward strand.
TCCACTATAACTTCATAATTTTATCATTTATTTACGAACTTCATAGTTTTTAATTTGCACTAGCCACTCGGTGAAGGCCTCCACCAATTTGCTGAACAAAAACTTCATTAAACCTTTACTGTTGATAACAATAGAGTGCAATTTGAATTAGTTCTATTCTGTAGATATTTTGGTTACGTTTGAAAGTTAAATTCACATTAAATATCGGATGATCGAATTTGTTAAAAAAGTTGTCAGAATATGTGACTGCTGTTGTTTGCACATGAAATTTCGGTTTCAAGGACTCGAGTTAACAGTTGATTTGTGTGTATGATGGTAATTTTTCTGTAGATAAGGTACGAAATGCAATGCTTATTAACATACCTTTCGTTTGAACCTACTTAATTTGTCGTCAAATAATGATTTCTCTACTAAAACGTTTTTTAGTTGTCTCGTTAGTTTCTCAGACTGAAGAGTAATGGGACTTGCATTTTGAGGTTTTTTTTAATAATTATAAGATACCGGCAATATCTACCCCTATTGTTCTGTATGTGTAATGCGTATTTGAGTGAGAATAGTGTGTAATTTATGCAATGAAAGGTGATCTTAACCATTGATTGAAACTTATGAATGAAAACATGGTAAGATAATCGCCCCTGCAGTAACTGCTTAGGGAAAATGCCAGAGAAAGTCAGAGTCACATAAGGACCGGGAAACCTCAATACTCTGACTAGGAAGGAAATGATCCTCATAAATCACCGTTGTTTGTTATTGATTTGACTGACCATGGACATGGTACCACCCTGCCGGTGTTTGCTTGTTTTGCACACTTTGTATGGAGCTGAGGTCGTGATCGCTGATGCCCTCTACTGCTGTGCCCACTATGCGGCCATCATCTTGATTTGCTGCCGCCCGATATTGTGTTCGCTTTGAGGCCGCTGCTGCATGTACTTCCACTGTATCCTATTTTGGAGCCACATTTGTTGCCCTCATTGTCTATTCAAAAGATTCCACTCTGGACTGCCATCAGTTGTAATGACTCACCGGTGCCTGCGTGTGGTATACACACATCTGTAAACTAGTTCTGTTTTTTAAGAGCACGTTATTGACGTGTGCACTTGGATATTGATTAATCAAAGTCACTAAATGAGTTTAGAACACAAAAAATCCTAACAGACCTCGATTTTTCTATCCACAATTCGATTCATTTTGAAACTCCATATCGATCTAAATGTGACAATGCAGCTGAACGCATGAGCAAAATATACACAAAACGATTTGAATTTACATTTCAAAGTAGAGCATGATCTAAAGACGGTGATATTAAAACAATGATTCATAAAAACTATTTAATCGCTCTATTTTATCGGAACAAGAGTATCTATGCGGCCACAGAGTTCGGATATATATATATATATATATAAAGTG
>VCRD01000369.1:31201-60659 GCA_006783055.1 Trinorchestia longiramus
ACATTTATTTTGCAACAGTTACCAAACAAATCAAAACGTACTGAGCCCCTAACAAACCCCCACACTTTCTTTTAATATAAGAAGGCTCATAGAGAAAAAGTTATTTTCTGGGTGGGGATTGTGGACGTGAGGATATTACCTTGTTATAAGCTTATTCTTTAGCTGTCAATGCGCACTGAAAGCGCATACAATTTAAACTTGAAAGTGGAGCTCAGATGTAGCATGTACAAAATCAATTCGCAACTTTAGCTCACTAAATCGTTTTATTTGAATATCAAAATTTTAAATACATAACGCGCAATATATTCCTGAACTTCTAATTCGACGTGACGCTATTTCTTTTCGAATATTTAAAGTAAACACGTACTTCTCTACACAAACAACAAAAAAACAAAACAAAAACGTATATTTCCAATAAAGTTGGTACATAAGAAATGTAACATCATTGGTTTTTAAAAATGCCTTATCATAAAATCCTTAAGTGGTACACCTGCAAACGCTACCAAAAGCAGTTGTTTTCACAAGCTCCACCTTACTTCATTCATTTGCTCTAAAATCTGATCAAATTTTTTCAAAATACGCTTGTCACCTAATAGTAGTGAAAACTATAATTCTTCTCCAAACCATAGATTCGAAAGAATTGCCATCAAACTGCAGTGAAATGAGAAAGGCCAACACCGTTGACTTTTCACATTACTAGTGGCCGAGGTACTTGCGCCGATTTGTGGAGCCGCGCCGAGATCAAAATTGTAGCATTGAGTTATCAGTTACAGTTGTACGAGAATAAATTCACTTGTTGTATTAATGTAGACCGGCGCACCGTCACAATGGCCAGCATTGAAAATGATAGAGCCTCTTGCAAGCAGAATTTTAATATTATAATTTGGCTCCAGTTTGATATAGAAAGATATTTTGTTGAAACTGAGCAAGGTCTTATTAGAAAAAGAGACCACCTTTTTGTCAGAGTACTTCGATATTCAGTAGGTTAGGACTGCTCCCAGCAGACATGTAGTACTACCATCAGGTATGCATGCTCTGCTCCTAGTAAATAAGGTGTGTTTTAGGAAGGCATGCACGGATGCCAATGAACATGCTACATTGAACAGTCAACATGCTCTTCTACCACCGGGCATGCATTGCTATCAACATTCATGTTCTCCAACTTGACTGCATTTTTTCTTTGCCTGTAAATTCATTCTTTTATCTGCCATATATGCTGGCTTCACTCCCAGTATACGAGGTCACTTACCAATATATGTACTGTTCATCTTGTACTAACATAACTAGTGTTATACCACCAGCATATCAGACATTCTCTTGTCAGCATACGGGTTCTGCAGTCAGTATATGCACTGTGTTGTCAGCATGCGTGTTCTATTGTCGTTAGAACTGCACTGGTGTTTATGTCGTCGTTCTGCTATCAGACCAGCGTCCATCCTCACATACTATGCGTGGTTTAGTGCACGCAAGCTTTCCTGGATGGAATCTTGCACCAGCAGGAATCACAAAAAGCGAATTGATGGCTCCTACGAAAACTATATCTTTTTATACCGCCATTTCTAGAATAATTGCTTATGTTCGACTCCTTGATACGATTGACTACTTCAGAGAACGTTGTACACGTTTCTGCTTCATCCCTCACGTTTGCATATTTCTCAACCAATTGTGCGAAAACTAACCCATTTGTGCCCAGTGTTGCGTTCACGCAACAAAATATCACTTCACTTTTCTCAACCACCTAACCAAACTATGCACTTTTCAGAGACGGAATTGCTTTTAGTAGCCTCAGGACATTTGTAGTGAGAAGATGTAACTTGTCTGTTAGCTCTACATCATTAAACCGTCAATAATTACCTGACCTGACCTAACCTAACCTGACCTAACCTTCAATAATTACAAATGTAAATGGGCACCGAACCTAACCTCACCTGACCTAACTTTCAATAATTACTGGCGTAAATGGGCTAACTATAGTGGGCATAGTACGGATTATGGTGGAATTTTGATGAGCTTAATAACATCATGAAATAAATGCAGTAAGACGTATTTTGAATACTATGTTACAAATGTTTGTGCCAATAGCGCTACGAAACTCAAGCACTGAGCCGTATGCCAAAGAAGCTCCCTGATATTCTGACATCACAAGAAAAGGACGCATAGTGTAACTACACGTCTGCGTGTCGTATATACTGGATGTTGGAACACTCACCGTTTTAGCGTCTCTTGTATCACAGATATTCCAGTAATCTCAATCAAAGGAACGTTATACAGCACTTACTGAACCATTAACAATACTTCCATAAATTTTATTTCTTATTTGCAGTCGCATAAATGTTGTTGAAATAACTGTTTAGATTTAAGTATCTTCTTTCAAAACACAAAACCTTATCGTTTGTGGAGCTCCAATCGTCATACCAGTTATTGAAATAAAAAACATTTTTCCAAGGAAAAAAAGATACTGGATGGAAAATATTGAGGCTTGCAGAGCTGGTGCCTACTAATGAGGCACGTTAGAGACAGCTTTTTCAAGCACCTCACTGGCCCAGCCAGTCACACGACCCACAGACTCACTTGCTGCCTGTGGCGCTCCTGATGGATGTGCTGGCACACGCGTCATGGAGAGATGTCTCCGAACAGTGAGACTCCATGCATCAGTTGCTCCATCTGTTCATCCGTCGATTCCTATGTTCGTCTATCCATTTATTTACCAATTAACTCCAATACATTTAATTACTGACGTATTCCTGCATCATTTCTTACTCATGTATCCATTTATTCATTGGTTAATTATTGTTTTAATAAGAATTTTTATGAATTCAATTTTATTTATTCCTTCTCCAATTAATTTTGATTTATTCATTTATTGGCGGTGATGATGATTGGTTAGCCTCTGAACTGACGTCACTACGCCAGACTGACGCTGCATTCATCATGAGAACCACCAGCTCATCTATCTTAGCGGCGCTTACTTCAATTTCCTGCCAACTGTCCCTCATGAATTTTATAGTCATCCTTTGATTTTCAACGTATTTTATGTTCATTATTGAACAAGTTTTAAAGTAAGGGCATTCTTCCGGAGTTTCCAATTCCTTTGTAGGAATTTTGCTCACGTTGTCTTCATATTTTTTGCATCTTTCATCCTTTGCGTAGATAAATTTAGAGTGTAAGAAGCTGCAAGGTAAGAAGAGCATACGGAAGTTTTTCCTACTGTTCACATTTCTCTACATCCTGATATATTTGAAGAGACCACTAAATTAAACAGTGCAGATGGTCCATAAAGTCTTTTTTGTGCTTCCACAATTTTATTACATAAGTGAATAAAGAATGCATGAGTGAAAACTATTATAAAATGGAGAATTAGGTATTGAAATTTTTCTATCTCATTTAATAGACTTTTGTATGGGCATAATTAGCTGCACGAGACCCAGCAAGACTGTACGATAGACGGGACTTGATTTCTTGCCAGGTTTGCTGTACCATAGCTTGCTCAATGGTGGCAATGGCATCAGTAATCCTTCTCCTTTAGGGCAGTAGTATCACGTATTTTTGTTCAATGTATGACATCTTTAACACGTTGACTCCGAAGTGGTACGTATGTGTACCACTTAGGTTAGGTTCTGTAATTTTTTCAGATCCTTCTAGTGACTATGCTTACAAAGTGAAGTTTTACACCAATCAGGCAATCGGAGTCAACGTGTTAACATAATCATGTCGGAGGAAATCCAGGAGATTGAATTTTTCTAAACAAGATGGCCAAGGAGTTGACCCATCCCTTCACGAGATGAAAATGTTTACTTGAGAAATCTACAAACATGCTGTCCCCAATGTGGTGGTGTACTATCTTGCTCGAAAAGGGTGGTTGGTTGAAGGTCATCTAGTTGTGGTGCCATATATTCGATCAAAAGGTGAAAGTAAATATTTTTCATTAGTTATGTCTCGTTGAAGAAAAATGAACCAATCTTCTTCTTGTTTCACTTTTATTGGAGCTTCGGAGATGGGTCCATGCAGCTCCACGCCTTCAGGGATGTTTTATTGATTTCTGAAAATTAGCCCCCAGGCTGAAAACGGATACAAGAGGTTTTTCTGGGTAGTTCCACTCGGAGAAAAATGAACCAATGATTCGATTGCACTTGATTCCACACCACACATTTACTCAAACTATCTCGCTGAACTTTCCTAGTACCTGGAAAGTTTTCATGTTTTAAACACACAAAATTGATGTAATTTAAAACTTTGATACCGACTGAGTACAATGAAACAACTCTTGAAATAAAAGTACCTTAATTGTTTTTGTAATAAATTTCTTAAATTGTATAGACTTTATGGACACTGTAAATGTGAGGACCAACAGATCCGGTAGGTCATATAAGTAAACGACGCCCTCCCCTCTCCCTCTTCCCCTTTGGAGTCCCAGGTACCCTGGGGGGGGTCTTCCTAACTAGGCGTCCCCTGCGTCAGCAGGCCTGGGATGCTGCCCTGAGAGCAGCTCTGCTGACTTGTGAGCTGTACCGCTTTTTGAGCAGCTCTCCTTTGCCGTCAGGAAGCTCTGGCTTGCCTGATGGATGAGCTTCCATGCATCGAGAACAAGGCGCATGCCCTTGCATTGATACACACGAGCTCTAAAAACAATACGGCTTAATCGCCCGTGGAATTAAACCTGGAGGAACTTTTGGCCTGTTAACTATTTAAGGACATTTGGTTCATCTGAGAGCGGTATTCTGTGTCTCTGCCACGCTTTTGTCTGCTTGAATGTTGATTCCTTGCCACTCGTACGTGCTATGTTGAGATGTATTGTCACTTGCTACAAAAGGTCAAGAACTAGTTGTTTGTCAAGTGTTAAGCAGTATCTCATAAAATTAAGTTTACCAACTCGTTGCTTTTTCGAGGATATGCTTATTGTGTTCCTCAGGGAACCTTGAAGATTCAATTTATCCTTTAATGGAAGAAAATGGGTGGATGTTTTATACATCTTTTGTATTTTGACTTCTTTGCTTCAATTTTGGCTTATGGAAGATACCGACCGTACCAAACATGGCTTACTAGCTTCAGAACCCCATTATATTTTTCAAATACTTTGCTTTTATAAGGCAGAATTACACCAATTTCGCAAAGAACATAGTTCCATTATTCACTAACAGAGAAAGTCACAGGATAGTATAATAGTATAACCTTCTAAAGAGATAGATTCTCAGTGCCATACAAATACATTCACTACTATAGATTTAACATTCTCCATATTATGATTTCGCTCTCTCTCTTCAACGATGTCCAGACATGAATGGTAAAATTAAATGCTGGACCAAATGATAATACGAAAGCATCAACCTACACGTAAAAACCGTGAATCGGAGAATATTAGAAACTCCAGTTATATAACTTTAAAAATCATTTCTAGACACAAATTAACAATAGCATCTAAATTATAGTCTTATATCTTCTGATGTCCTACTCTTTCAAAAGCATTCATGTCTTGCTGACACTAATGCTCTAACTATTATAGTGATGAGCATTGGTCTTCAGTAAGTATCACAGATTTACCTCCTCCAGATTTCACATAAGGTAATGCTTGAATGGAAGACTTGTTGACAGCAGTTAAAGTGGCAGCGCTCTCTAATGCGTCAGAGGTTTGACTTGAGAGCTCAATGCATCACGCCGAACAAGAACATCTTAAACTGACCCGGTGGCAAGGAATGGCCACATACGTATGGACCAACTTTCTAAAAAAAGATTTTTACAATTGCTCTTCGGCTACAGGCTTCAACGAAATCTTGATCTTTATAAATTTATGCCTACCGGAAATTCAATTATTTATGATGACAATTAATTGAAATTGGTATTCCATACAGTAACTGTAGGGTTTAATATTATTTGAAAAGAGATCAAATTGTGGTGCCATATGAACTTTCACTAGGTCGTTTTCTATTACTGTTTTCGACATGAAGACCCTGTGCCTTTCACTATTCCTGTCATTGAACTTGGAACTAATGCGTGTGCGATACCAATCTTTTGAGTAAAAATTATGAAATAAGTATAATATCTCTAAAATACTAGCTCAAATGAAAAAAATATTTGTGTTTACAAATGGTCATTTCAATATAAGCAGTGTTCCATCATTTTCCTCGAAATTGTTTCGCAAATATAGCTGAAAAATTGTAATTGTGGGTTGCATTTTATTTGGTTTACTAATACATTTATCTCTCGAATGTTGACTGTTGAAAAATTCTTTTTTCTTTCATTTCTTTAATTGCTGGAAATCGTCTTTTTACACCTTCAGTTTTGTTGTAATTAATTGCAAAGAAGAGACTGAATCTTTATGCATTGTTTTAACCTATTTTAAATTACAGCGGCAAACATAGCATACAAAGCACGAATGCCACAACTATCAATTAATGGTATTAGTGTTGTTCATACTCAATCAGAGGAATCGAGCAATCGGCTTCAATGAACGTCTCTTAACAGATTTACGTTGATTAAATTATTCGATATACCTCGAATCGCAACATCAAAACAGAACGTTACAATTTAAGGTTCCGTAGCACACGGCTCATCGATCTCCTTGACGAACAAAGATCTCCAGATGCATAATATGGTGCCTGGAGTGTAGAAAATGCACCCAGCAGTGCTAAAAAAGATTTTTTGAGCCAAGTATAAAGTTATTGCCAAAGTTCAATGCAGGTAAACATGCTAAGGCGTTTTCATACACCGATTGTAACTTAGTTCATGATACTGAATCCCCTTCCACAGAGATTACTTATTGAGAATTGCTCTTCAGTGTACCTTGAGAATTTTGCACTTCTCGAGTGTAGGTCATTGTCTTTCTCTCCTCAGGATAAAGTATATAATATGATATCATATTTTGACAATGTCTATCCACTCCGCAAACGAAGGGATTTTTTCTCTTTTGCTTTCCTATTTTTCTCTCGTTAAGGGAGCTGCTGCACTTGCAACCATGGTCTTGGCTTCGTTTTTGTACAAGGCTTATCTTTTTATTTGCTCTTTCGCTCTCTTGGAGGAAGCCGACGGGTGTGCAACTGCCCTCCTACATAAATGTCTTCGTTCTTTCGGCTTAGTAATCTGAGTCTTTTATTTCTTTTCCAGCAACTGTCAGGACACTTTTTCAGTGGCTGCTAAATTTTAAAAAATTTACACTGCTCTACCTTAATACTGAGCAGCGTCATGTTGAGAAGCACCACTTGAAGGTTTTGAACTGCAGGGAAGTATTCCTTAAACTTTTTAATCACTGAAACCATCTCAACTCCATTCATTCGAGTTCCTCTCTTTTGTGTCATTTCCGAGGCTGACTACAAAACAGGTCTCATTTGTCACACTTGCTCGCTAAGAATATTTATTCGTTTAGACAATGAATACCAAATATAAGAAGACTATTAAGCTTTTCTTACAACCTTAGAGTTAAAAGTAAAAGTAAAGAGATACGAAATATTTTTCTTATTGTAATATATAGTTCTCTTCCGTAGTAGATAAACTATACCCGTCCCTAGGTCCCTAGTTATAATGAAATTAAAAGGGGATTATACGTGAATACCTCGCTTGGAAAATAGGAGGCCCATTCTCAGATCTTTTACTATAACTTTCAGACTTTTAGAAGAAGCATAATAACTTTTCAGTACTGAGGTCTTGTAATTTTAATTGGTGTGTTCATCAATTGATTTTTACAAAGATGTTTCATTTTCATCTTGCAATTATTTCATTCACTAGGATCATTCGCAGAAGTCAGTATTTACTTCATATCTACACTTGATTATTCTATATCACGGCTAGCACTCTCAATATATATCGAGTCTTCAAACATACGAGGTGGGAATAAAAAGGTTTTTCATTACGTATATTCTCACCCGAAGAGAAACTTAGACCGACCATACAAACATAGGAGGAATACTTCACATTTGATCAAGTACTGAACACGGCGGTCTTGCACAATGAGAAAGATTCTAACTCTATAGACTTTTATTCCTGAGAGCAAAAACTTTGATCCAAAGTTTTCACACGTCTCATCGGACCAGTCCGAATAATCGTATTAGAAGGGCATTAGAGTGAGGCCGAGACCATGTAGTGCAAGCACTTGCGCGCCTCGAAGGATGGTTGGAGAGCTATCGTGGTAGGAGTAAAAGGAAGTAGAAACGACGATGCGGAGAATCCAAATAGAAAAGCAAAGAAGTTAGAAAGAAGTTACTCAATGGATTCACCGCTTTTGGTACTTGTTATTAGTTGGTTGAAAAGGTCGTCATCTTTCAGGAGTAAAAGATAAATTATATCTGAAATTACACATGAAAGTGGGATACGGAACCAAGGATGGGAGCTAGCTTGATAGAAGGGAGAGGGGCCTGAGAGTTAAATGAGAGGAGGAAGAGTGGGGACGTGACCCGAGGTGAGATGAGGAGTTTGCTCGTGATAATTATGAGTGTTGTTGCAATTACTCGCTGCTGCTGTCGCATGAAGGCGTCCGCTCAGCAGGCCTCGGAGCGCCTTTACGGGAGACGGGGCCCTACATGGAGACGCTGGTCAGACCTGCATGTGAGTGGTGGCTGATGCCTTGCGTGGCACAAACCTGAGGTGCAACTTTGTCCTCAGATGCAACTCAGACGTGGGACTTAATTAGGCATGGGCTGTTACTCACGCTAACATGGCGGGCATCACTACAAATGCATGAACAGGAATCTATAATGCCGTCACAATTCAAAGGCGTAGATACTGTAAATATTGCCTCTATTTCGGTAATTTTTGCTTTCAGTATAGTCTCTTCCTTCTGAAGTGACTACTGTCCGGCAGTAGCGATACTGTCATCTCTATAATCGCTACTGTTTATTCTTCAATAAACACGATTTTGATATTACCGAGGACCGAGGCATCATACTTCTGCTGGCAGAATCGTGTTTAGCGGTTTTCTGAATTCATATCGAAGGCAATTACAGTATTGACTGGCTAAGAACGAGCATGAATTGTTTACTCTGATTTTTTGAGCGCTGTTGACTGGCGAAAAGTCTTGAGGATGTAGTAGCAGTTGTTACTCCCATGTAGCGGGTGTGAAACTCTTGAATGTTTTCGTATGAGAAGCCCAAGCGGGTACCGGACCATGCGCTGCACAGCATTTGGTCCTTATATGGGTAAGACTAAAATGTTCAAGGTTGCGTTAGCCGTCATGACGAGTAAGTTGAAATCTCGGTAGACGTCGCGATGACAAATTAGGGTTGTAGACATAGTGGCGACTAACTTCAGATCACACAAAACATGGTGATAATTAACATTTTTAAAACCGCACTACAGATAGAATGGAATAAAATATGGTGACAGGGATGAACCGTTTGGTCTATTCTTGGGCTGCTACCCAAACCCGAGATCGCCTAAATTTAAGGATCAATCAAGTACAGGCACCTTGATTACGCATAGGCGCTTCCCTTACGCAAATGCACCTCAATCATACGCAGGCCTCAGGAGTAAAGAAGGATAGGAGAACGAGGTGTGAGTCACACTCTCAATCATTAATTTTCAAGTTATAATTGCCTGACTCACATTCCTCAATAATTATAAAACTCTAGGTACACAGTGGTTTTTGGACTAGTCGTACAAATAAATATGGCTCGGGATATGACATAAGCACATGACTCGCGATGCACAATTAGTATATTACGTCTTTTGGTACGTTCACAATAGTTTTATGACTCACGGTACGCGTTAATATAACTTTGCGGCACTCATAAATGTGACTCGTGGTCCGTAATCATTTTACAACTTGCATTACACATTTATTACAGACGCGATATGCTCAACAAGCACATGCCTCTTGATATACAATATTCATTTAATTTGTAGTACACATCATTTTAACTCGTGGCTGCAGTGATTATACTGCTCCCAATACGCAAGTTTTGCATGTCTGGAAATACACAACTATTAGATGCTTTCCACTACATAGCACAGAATGGACATGACTCAAAAAACAGACTATGTGACGAGTGGTGCGCATTAATATGGGTCGTTTTATGCACAAATTATATGACCTGTAATATACCATAGGATGGCTCGCAATACACAATTATTGTATACTCATGGTATAACACTTGTAATTGTATGAGTTCTGACACAATAATTACATGAATCGTGGTCACAATAACTTTAACTGACTCGTTAAAGCCTTTGAGTTAAAGCTGCTGAAGACGCCCTGGAGGTGTTTTGTTGTACGGACTTTTAGTATTTTTTATTGTTTTATTAATGACCGATGCAAGTTTGCTTGGGTAATAGTTATTGGGCGCTTATTTGTTCTCCTTTTTAGAAATAGGAGTGACTTTTTCCTGTTCTGATTCAAGGTTCAGTGATCGTTTGCGTTGTTTTACGCTTAATTATCTCCATTTTATTAATGTCTCGTCGTAGAGTAGGAGACCAGAGCTGCACTGTTTAGTCGGTTCGCTGACGTGGTGCTGTAATGAATTTCTATTATTGGATTGATAAGCATTGAACCAGAAGCTTCACTTCGACTAGTTGTCCAGTTTATGTATAGAAGATTAAAGTCACCCATATTTATTGTTTCATGAGGACTAATGAGGATATTTTAAAGGGAACCATGGAGTTCATCATCATTGGTTGTACTGATTGGTTTTCTGTTATATAGGAGTGCAATTTTGGAAGTTTTTCTTTGCTACTGGTGGATGGTGAGATGTAATAGCTCTATTTTTTTGTTCCTCGTTTAATATCGAGTTGTGGTTGTAGCTTTTCTTTGATATAGATAAGGGAGCGACCACCTCCATTACTGTGTGAAAGTTTGTCAACATTGTGATATATGTGTGGTTTCAATGAAACTTCCGCAAAGATATGTATTCCGATTAGATTTATTCCTGTTTCATTGACGGCTGTAACACTCGTATCGTATGATCAGGTTGACACAATGACTTGTATTTCTTGAATTTTCGGCAGGACACTTTGTACGTTGCCAACCAATATCTTTAAGCGCTATGTATTATGGTCAGTATATCCACTTTTGATGTGCTAATCTGAGCCAGGTTCGTCGTTTCGTTCATCGGCCTCTTTGAGTTGTCTGTTCTCGCTATTTACTTGTTCACGATTTTTCTCTAAAAGCTGTACTCCGTACACATACTCGTAGATGGGTTCGCTTGCGATGCGTTCATATCATTGCAGTTTTGGTGGAGTAGTCGTATGTTTTTGCTAAAGTTTTCTTTAAAATCGCCTTCAGATTTCTTATGAGCTTTGAGGCTTTATAAGTGTTACTCGCAGTACCAGAGTTGCGAGCTGCTGAGGTGAATCTAAGTTAAGCCATCGTGTCTGGTTTGCTGGTCGCTCCCCTGGGGAACATTGAGTTGGGCAAGTTGTGTGATCGAAGGCGGAGTTACAAGAATGTACTATTATTTAACTTTGAGTTCGAGTTTTCTCGTGTCTTCGAGGGATATGCATTTCTGCATTGAATGGAAAATGGAGGTCCGTCTTTTGCGATACATTTATTTGTTGAGGGTCTGAATTTACCTTCAACTGGTCGGGCGAATTTTACATTATGCAACTTTTCTCATTAGGCGTGGGGACCAACTAATGTCCAGTCATTGGGTCAAACTCACTTACAGAGGGGTTGTTTTGTCTAGAACCTCCAAGTTGCTGAAACTTGGGGACCGTGTTGAACTGGAGTTTTTTGTTTTGAGTTCATCTTGGGGTGTAGTCGAAGTGTTCTTGCAACTATTAGCAGTCTGGGGCTATTGACTTGAATTTGGGCTACAGATCCTAGCAGTTAACGTGAGACCTCACTAGAGTACGTGACAACGAGCTTGAGAGCTCACTAAATACTGTACTATTAACTTTAGCTTGCACTGGAGTTTGTCTTTAGACGTCAGATCGCACATTAAATTGTGACGATTAACTTGAGACCGCACTACGAATCATCTCAATCAATTAAGAAGTGCAGTTACCATCGAAGTGATCAACGTGTGATCTTGCAAGAACTTGAAGAAATAATTTTGAGAACGCACTACATATTGAGACAGCCTGTAGGAGATTCCAGTGTCAGTAGAGATCGTGGCGACCAACCAGAAAATAATCAGCTGAATTCCTTGCCAGTGGTCTCTTATTCAATTTAGTGATGTTTAATTTCATGCATCATTAGATAGCCTAGGGATAATCAACAGATTCAGAGCATATCGTGGCCATGTAACACAGATATCATGACGCCTATATCCTCTCAACCCGTGTTAAAAATACAAGTACATGACTGTTATCTAAAACTTTAAACGAGTATCAAACCAAATATGCAGTACAGACGTCAAGTAAAATATTACTTTAGAATTTATTTTAATGTTATCAAAATATAGCGAATAGAATAAATGTATGTTTGGTCATTGAGCTAACTTAATGCCAAAATAATTTCGGAAAATGAGGCTTCTTATAAATTTCATGGTCCCAAATTCGCAACTTTTTATCGCGTAACTTTTGCCTTTGTGTGTAGTATATTGAACACAATTGCCAAAAGTTGGCATTAACATTTTGCAGCGAAATTTTTTTCTTGTGCTCTTATTTCTTTGCATCGGTCATCTTACATTTATTATTTACCACCTTAAGAGATGTTTCTGTTATGTCTTGGAAAATTTACATTTCTTGCTTAAGTTGGTATTTTTCATTATTATTACGATGTGACCAAAGTACAGCCCCGTATTTCGCATGTATCAGAAGGCAAGAACCCGATGCATGGAAGTTGCTAATTACTTCTATAATTCATTCGGCGACAGAAAAAAACAGACTACATATGAGCAACTGTATTTTGTATCTTATGTCTTTGTAGACTATCTGAGCCTGACTGCATTGAAATTCATTTTGTGAGATAAACAGAAATAACATCGATTTTAGGCACAATAATTATCGAATGTTTGGTCTTTCCCCAAGGCCTGTATGGCTATGCACTAAGCTACAAGAACCTTCTTGCCGTATATAACTTGTTGATGTTCGTATGTCTCGGTCATTAAAGGTGCAACTGTGAGCGAGGTATTGCTTCAGAGGCCTAAACTCTACACCAAAGAAATATTGGTTAAGAAATGTACGCAAGTAACCGTGGTAGCATGAAATTCCTAACATTTTGCTATCGAGATTTGGCTGTTAATTGCATTAGGGCTCAGACTTGAATGCTTCTCACGGTCCTGCAATGTTTGTGAATGAGCTATTGCGCAGCTAAACAGTCTTCACATCCTATACGAGTCTTGCCACTGCACGCACTCAGCCTCGCTTGACCATTATTGGACTCCGCATGACATTAGTAATGATATTTACAGTAATGACGCGATGTGATGGATAGTAATCTATCAATTACACTATTCGATCTTATCGCACCTACCTTCAGCTTAAAGCGTTTGTCTCATTGTGTACAGTTCACAGGTACTTCAAGAAATGTCAGCGGAGATAATATATTTCAAATACTACAGGACTTAAGTCTTACGTGTTGGTATTGAATCCTCTTTAGAATGGTGAGGCCTGCCGTACGAGTGAAGCAAAAGAGGCTATCTTAGGATCGCTTTTGGTGGCGCGTCGAGCGCTGGCCTTTCTGGGAGATTTGCGCCGCTCGCTTCTCTGTGCCACAATCTGCGTCCAGTTTACGCCTGCTGATGAAATAATTGCATCCATTCATGGGTCCTCGATTGTAGGCTGATTGTCAGTATACTTCATTGAGACGAGACAGCGATTGATGGTTATGAGCGTATCATATTGCAGCGAGACGGCGATAAACTGTGCCAGGAGCGATCCATTGACGCCAGGCATCAAAATTGAACGTATAATACAGCGTGAGTTATTTGCTGAATTTGAGCCTGAACTAATAACAGCTGTTGTGCAGACTACGTGACCTTCTAGGAGCTTCGAGGACGGATCAATCAAATTGCATCTGTTGAGTATAATATAAGTATGTAGCTCTTTCACCGGATAGTATTTTACTGCTCGTGTTCCATACTATTGTATTCTTTTGTGTACTTGAATAGGAGAGAGGCATAGCCTGTCTCGGCTAACTCGAACTCGCAGCTAGAGGTTGTGACAGTGTCTGGGCTAGAAATGAGTGTGTTAGCCCAATCATTATCGCCAGGGCTAATGGGAGTAACAATAAATTCGATTCAATACTAAGTATTCTTGAGAAAAATAGCACTCGGGAAGAAGTTGCTTGGCTAGGTTTCATATGCGTGTTAGAACTACACGAATACTCGGAATACACATACATATGTTCCGTGAAAATGTTACCTCTTAATGCGATAATATTTTCCCCAATTTTCTCCCAGCTGCAACCTGTTGACTGACTCAAAAAGATTACTTGATAAAGTATGCCAATACATCTCCCCATTTATGCTTGTCTTGATAATGTGAAGACTACCTGTACCTTGAGACAAGAAGCATCTCTAAAGAGTTACATTGCCTTCACCAAACTTGACTATAATTGTTTTCTTCAGGCTGAATTCCTTGTGTTTCTTCCTCTAGACGGGGCACCTGTAATTGTGGTTAAATATTTCTATTTTTGTATCATCTAACCAGAGAATATTGGTCTAGTAGCTTCCTGGTTTTGATGAATACCATTTGACTAACAAAAGTTTTGCATTTACGAGGCATTTTGTTATACGAGAAACTTCTAGCCTCGTAAGAGCTTAGACTTGGTAGCAATAAGCATTGGTCTCAGTCTGACGACAGACAGTTCTTCCTTCTGCTTTCAATTCTTATTGACTAAATGTTGACTCTACACTGCAGAAGAGTGATAACTCAAATTTAATTTAAGAAAATTCTTGAAAACCAAATAACATTTTTTGTACGTCTTCTCGATACCTTTTAGCCTTGCTAATTTGTATTTTTTTCTATACAGTTTGTTAAGATAGTCTTGATTATATATTTGAGTATTTCTGTACTCCTCGTTATGTAAGCCTTATTTCAAAATTATATGTAATTTTCATCATCATTCTTTAAAATTTTAACCAGTTTTTGTTTCAAGTTTGTTAAACACACTTTAACATGTATAAAGTTTTTCAATTTGCCTCACCATTTTCTCGAAAAATGACTTTTCTATTTCCTTGAATGCTCTAAACAAGTACACTTAAATTCTCATGCCTAAAGCCAGCAATTGTGCGTCAAGTTACTGCAACACTAAACTACTCTATTCTTTC
Organism: Trinorchestia longiramus; assembly: GCA_006783055.1. Classification (NCBI taxonomy): domain Eukaryota; kingdom Metazoa; phylum Arthropoda; class Malacostraca; order Amphipoda; family Talitridae; genus Trinorchestia; species Trinorchestia longiramus. The sequence goes on from VCRD01000369.1 coordinate 46,336, forward strand.
ATCGCTAAGGAGGCCAGAGTCAATTTTCAACATATACGAACACAGTGTACTTCAGAAATAAAAATCACATGTGTGACTCGCAGGGACAAGAAGGTGCCGATGTTCCTGAGGAAACCGCGGACCATAGACGCCGAGGAGGGCGACATGGTCGTCATAGAGTGCGAAGTGGCAGGCGACCCACGGCCTTCCGTGTCCTGGCTCAGAGACTGGCTCAAGGTGAGATGAGAGGGCACCTCTCCGTAACGAGCACCTCACTTGCAAGCAGCAGGGTAGTAGAAATAACAGTTATCCTGAATACCTTTCTTTTGGGCAGCTACAAAGTGGTTATTCGTACGATGGCTATGATACGATTTTCTATCAAAAGAGCGATAGAGGACTTCAAGTTGGTATTAAACGGGGAGAGAAACAATCCTAAAACACATTTAGAAATGCTCATCTTCTTTATGAGTATTTATTATTTACCTCTGTCTTACTTAGTTCCTTGGTTTTAGTTATATCAATAAGGGAGAAACTTCCTGTCTTTGATTCCATTATTTGTTTATTCTCGTCATTTTTACTCACAGACGATATCAGAATCAATACTATATAGGAATAACTGATACATAATTGGACACCGTTATTGAAGAATCGATTTCTCCATAAGGTAAGGCATAGCATTAGTATGTTCAACATTCCTGTTCATGTTTATGTTAATATTTTTGAGTGCTAAGCCTGAGTGACCCGGGTTCTCGAGGGGAATTAAGAAGAGCTAAATTATTCAATATCGGTTATTTTATATTTTAGAATTGAATTATTGTATGCACAATTTTTCTGGCTGAACCTTCCTAGCGCCCGTTTCGCCTTCAAATATACGGTGACATTTTCTTATTCGATTTAATAAAATGTCCAACTTTCGTCCATTATCATATCGTGACCTTATGACCAAAGGTTCTTCGGAGATTCTCTTCTTTTGCAATTCGGCGTCTCTTCCGCTCAGAAAAACGCACTTTCTCGATCTATTTGTTCCGTCCCTTTTATGGGTTTTATTTTCGTATTTTAGTGCTTGACATTTTTACCTTGCGGTTCAATATCTTTTTACACCCTCGAAGAATCAGAAAAGCTCAATGCATTGAACAAAGACTACATAATTATCCACACGTCAGCTTTGTCTCCGCATATTAGGGTGTCCCTGAGAGTAAAAATTTGTTTAAGAAAATAATAATAAAAAATGTTCCGAGAACCTTATATAAATCTGCGTCTATTGGCTGGCGCTGGTATAGTAACTAACTACGTACTTGAGCAGCCTTACGAGGCGAGCTAAGTTGTAGCCCCTGACAACTCCGGCTACAATTCACGATGCCTGAATCTTGTATCTTCTATTTTTGAGTCGTCAATTAGACGAACGCGACGAAAGAGCTCATGCTTATGTCGCTGGAAAATTATGTGCGGGGCGATGCAAAGGTTTTTAAAGCAGGTGATATTTTCAGACATCGTTTACATGTGGAAGAAATACGTTCCGTCTTTATTGTTCGAATTTTCCAGATTTAAATGCTACTTTTCGATCCATTTTTGTGATCTAAGAGAGTTTTCTACATAAAATTCAATAACAGTACTCATATAAACGCTCGTATTGTGTTAAGGTGAACTCATAGCATGTTTGAACCAGTCTACTCGACATGTCAGATCCTGTCTTTGATACCAATGAATTCCAGGCACTTATCTCTTGAGTGTAGTAGATTTCTGTAAATTGATTTGACCAGTTTAGCTCTGCTGTCTCCTAGCATTCGCAAGACTTGCTGTTATGTTATTATTCCCATTTTTTTTATAATAGCTTGTGCCTAGTGTGACCTTAATCTGACCATCCTGGAAATGGATCGAACTAAAGTTAAATACATCGCAGACCAGACAATGGTATTTAATATGGAGCTCTCTAACAAAAAATGTAGTGATTTCAAACGTATATTTTAGTTCACACCATTTAACTTCAATTTAAAACAAGTGAAATTCAACTGCTCATAAATGAAGCTTAATTTATAATATTAAATTGAAATATTAATAAATTCAACTTGTATTTTTAAAATTTAAGTTGGTTTCTTTTTTGATTGAACTTGACTTATTTTAAATTAAATTTGACTAGTTTTGAATTGAATTTGACAAATTTTAAATTTATTTTTTTTATTTTAAATTAAATATGACCCGTTTTGAATTGAATTGGACTAATTTTAAATGGATTTTGACTAATTTTCAGTTGAAGTAAAAATGGTGTAGACATACTTATGTTGGTAGTATAAGTGGAGGTAAATTCGAGTATTGTCTTCACTGTTTTATCAAAGTTCCCCATGCCTGTACTCTAACTTCGAGTGCATAACACTCACTGCAAGCTCTAATTTTATTGCATAAAACTATAAACATTACGGAAACCCAATACACAACTCTATGGGTTCTTATTGAGAGTCATTAGAGTGCGTGGTCTGTCCTTCACCTCATCATCTATATCGAAATGATGCTGCGCGGACAAGTCTGATGAATGAAGGTAGCGATTTTTGATGTTCCCAGATTTGACTATTCGAAACATTTGCTCACTTTTTTATACAGTGTTTCGATCGTTTTGTCAACATGAAGCAACTGAGCTAGTAACGCCGCGTAAATTAATTCCCTTTATTATAATAGAATTCATCCATATATCTATTTTTTCAACCTAAATCGAGAGGATAGCAAATATCATTTATTAGATTAGGTTACTTAAAGAAGAAGAGACTTCTTGGTTCTTCACCAACAATCTACCTGTTTAACCACGTCCATGTCTTCAATATCTACTGTTCATTAACATAATGTTGAATAGAAAGTAAATTGAAGAGTGTTGCCATTCTATGTGCATTATTAATTTCCATATCAGTTCAAAAGGAATTTCTGAATAGCGGATTATCATGCGAGGCTTGCAAGGTGCCGCCGATTAACATCTGTATGGGTCCATCATTGGCCTCGACCAAATTATAACTCGTCGAAACTATTCACTAACAGAAGGAAAAAAATTTTCGATGTCGTTGCATAGCCAAATTGTAACCGCAGCCCTATCCTTGATCCAAATTGATTCCGCGCTGCTGTTGCAATTATCGCTCTTGGAGCCACTGTATTCAGCGCGGTGTTTCCGTGGACTGCGGCTGGTGCCTAATTTGGTCACGATAATAACTCTAATAAAATTTAACAAGTGAAAAACAATTATGATATTCGTGCAGTCCATTGACTCAAAGATGAAAATTTTCTGAAGTATATCTTGTTCTTGAAACTTGATAGTGTCGAATTAAATCACGATCTGGTAGTGTTATTCTCTATTTTGATATTTGGATAGCATTTCATACCTTGGAAGTTACCGAACAATGAACTTCAAAGTTCAAGCATCACTTCATAGCCAGAGTTTTCCGGAAAAAGTTTTTTTATTGAGATTAGAGGGTTTCTCTGCAGAGTCCTAAATACGTGGCTTCTTTATGGAATGGACCACCTCTGCCATTTAAGCTACGTTAAATATGACCGACCCTCAATTCACTCCAATTGTTTACTTAACAATATGAAACTGTCCATTTAAATACATAGTTTTGTGTAAGCCTCAGATTGCATGAGCTATAAACTGAAATTTTAAAAAAGTACGAGAACTTTAAGGTTTTTCTCGACAAAATCCCTTTTTCAATGGGTATAGGTATATTATACTACAACCCATGAAGAAGTTGGATCTAACTGGCAGAGGGATGATACATTGGCAAGTGTTTTCGCCTAATATAAACTATTTAAGCATAAATTCTCGTAGATTATGAAGTTTTAGTCGTATACGTGCACCCCCCAACTCTGTGAGTTGCCTCTACGTCTCGCCCGATTCAGATTCAGTTTTAGATTCATATTCAGATTAAGTTATAGATTCAAATTCACGTATCCGCTGCTCACCGGTCCTTTTGCATGCGTGGCCACGGTAGCTGCACTCAGCAACTAGGTAAATAAAATACGTCAAGCTGAAGAAACTGAACAAATGAAATGTCATGATAGAGAACCTGAATAAATAAATGTGTCATGTTTGTTTGTGCAGCTGCATGTCATTGCTGCCCACAGGTGGCAAATCTTCGCTTATGTGGTTCGTTCTTGCCCAGCTCTTGATTTTTATTTAATATGTTCGTCAACTGAACAAAGTTTTTTTTAATCCTAATAAAGAGAAGATTCTTGGAACTGTAAAGTATTACATATGAGAGATCATTACAGTCGCCAATTTAATATGAATATCAACCGCATAATTAAACCGCTTAAGAGTTAAATTAAAATTAATAAGTAACTTAAACTGTAATAGATCAATAACATAAAATTAGGGATCAATATTTAAAACTATAAAATGCAGTCAGTTTTCGAAGTAAAACGTCAAAACTAGATCACGTTGAGACAAGATAACACGAGGACGCATATTCACAAAAGTGATGAGCCCTCAAACAGTCTTCCACGTGTTCATCAAGTTTCTGAACTTCTCGACTAGTATATAATTCTTCAGATACTCACACTTGAAGGATTTTTGCATATCAAGGAATCATTACCTAAGCGTTCGTATAAATTCGTGCTGTGTAAAAAATTCAAGTCGGTTCTAAAATCGGAACACAGGTACATTCATCAGTACTGCGCCTGAAACCCCATTAAGAAAAAGTTATAATGTAGTATTCTCCAGTTGTTTCACCTCCGAAAATAAGCAAATCGATAAAATTTCATTTTCAAGGGAAATGATGGGCGCCAGGGATGCCAAAAAGGATCAGTAAATTTACAGTATTCATGTTCTATGTTTGTGTACGGACAAACATTTATTCTGCGCATGCTATCACGCCTGGGTGTCCTACATCTACGTATTACCATAGGAATTCGTTTACATATTTGTATAAGCAACACCCTTGTGACACCGTGTCACAATATGCACTTTTCAAACACTCAAACTCTCCCACGTGTCAGTGTATCTCAATAAACTGTTGTTAAAGCCCCCAAACATGCGACCACACGTCTGGACGATCAGTCGTCCGAGCCTCCAGACGGAGAAAGCTGTGCGGGATGTCACTGTCGAGCTCAGCGCCTGACCGCGCCCGCCCCAGTGCCACTGCGCAGGGGTCCTCCCACGCGGTGTCATGTACGATGTTTGTGTTGTGTTGTTCTACTCTGTGTATATGAGTGCAGCGCCATGGGTGAATGTGCTCCACTGAGTCTACGTGCTACCGTATGTGCTCTATTGTATGTGAATATGTAATAAATGGTCACAACCAATGCAGAGTTAGTTTGTCGAAGAATTGCCGTTGCATTTTAACCCACAATATAGTAAGCTGCTTAAGGGTGGGAGGATAACTCCCAGCTGTTTACTTGATAATAAAATTCTCTCATGCAAAGTTCTGAACGAAAATCTTGAAAATTATGAGATAAAACGGCAATAAAATGAATTCGTAAATTTGTCATAATAGCGTCAACAATATGCCCCTCGTATTGAACACTCGGCAATGAACTAGCTAATATATCCGAGTGGGAGCAGTAGTGGGAGGAACTAGTGGGCGGTAGTAGGTGGATGGACTTGAGATAGACTAATATAGATGCATGCTTTGCGTAAAAAGATGGTACGAGAACAATGTTTGATCTAATTTCTTCTAAATTTAGGCGTGTGAGATATCGCTGAACTAAATATGAACCACGTTGTGTTTATATATTTACATATTGTCGATGCTGATGAGTCTGTCATGAGACCTAATTTTGCTCGTGAATAGCACAAACTAACACGTGGTATAGAGAACTCACACATCACTAATTAGTTGAAGACTTCTCAGCCACCTACACGTTATTGTTAATAATATTTACAATACATTTAAATAAATTGTACTTGAAACCTAGCGATGCAAAATATTTCTGATATTCGTCTATTTCTGAGGACCCTCATACTTTTCATATGAAGGTTATGTTTCACTACGTCATTTCTATGATGTATATCATTTGCAAAATAATTAAGATACAAACAGAAATTTGTACGACATCTAAAAAGGAAGTTAGCATAGTATTATTATTATATATGGTCGCAAATCTGTACAAAATCAAGTTGACAAACAACTAAGGGAACCAATTATCATCAGCGAAAATTGTTCACCTAGCTTAGCAATTCAAGACAACTGGTAATTGAGTTTAAAGAGCTCCATCTGATCTTGTGAGTTCGAAAACACGAGAGCTGAGCGTCTTAATGAGACACACTCGACAAATACTGTCGCTAGAGCAATTGATTAATGAGATCATCCTAATCGTAATATCCAAGTTCCGAGTGCTGAAAATGAGTAATCAAAACTTATGCATTAATTCAATTTGATCGTCATCGTGGTTTCCATTGTTATCTACGACTTTTCTTCCATCTGCTAATAAGCTTTTTAACCATATTGGTTTAAAACTATGGTTTAAAAAAGAATGCTGTATTGTCAGTTTCAACTTCAATGTGCTTCTCAAAGTAAGACCCATTAAATATTTTTTTTAAGATACGGGAAACAATGGTAGTCTGAAGAAACTAAGTCGGTGGATTCTTTAACTGATACTGCATGATTTTTACCAATGATGCATGTCATTAAGCACAATTGAACGTCCTGCTCGGCCTTCATCTTCAAAGCTAAATTTTTTTTTGGATTTTGCAAACCATCGTCTGCAAGTTTCATGATTGAGGCCCTCTCCTCCAAATGCATATTGAATATTTCAAGCGGTTTGCTGCTTCAGCATTAGAGTTCTTTTTGAAAATACAAAATACGTTTAAAGCCTCAAATGCTAATCAGAGACTTTTATGTTTGGAAAGCTACAGTTAATTAAATTTAATAGTATGATCCTGCAAAGTAAAACTTAATTAGCTTAACTGTGTCAAAAACATATAAATGTTACGGTATGCCGTTGGACAATCAAAAATATTATTAAATTTCAGAATCAATTAAAATATTAGATTGCTTACGCGATGATTTGATTCTACCGTATCAAACAAACTGGTCATTAGTCGGTTGCAGTAATCGCAAAATACTTCACAAAAATTATCTGTGAATTTGATGTGAAAGTTTTAATGAGCGAACACTACATCGTTGTGAGCTCCTGGGTCGCTAATCAGGTGTGGCCCAAGTTGTCCGAGAAACGGCTGCTCCGAAATAAAAAAAGACCTTTGTGAGTAAACGCATGCATTTATTATCTGAATTGTTCAACGATAAAAGATCATAGATCTGACAAAAAGAATACATCTCTTCCAGATTGTATCGCAGAATATTCTTGTCCCACGTACAGGTGCTTCACTCTTAGTAATGTAGTGAATGTGCTCCCTAAACCCTTGAAAACCCAGCACCCGAATATTCATCCCAGCTCTGTCACACTCTCATCACACTACCTTATCATAATCACACTCCCGTTACAACTATCCTACTAGCCACTATTAGCTACCAAACAGCGATACTACCCACAACTACCACCCTGAGAGCAGCCCATTCGTGACCTCGTTACCAAAGCCCCCCGGCAAGGTAGCTCCTCTGACCCTGTTGGCTGTGCTCAACCACCTCGACGACTTACAGTTGTTATTCCTGTTACTGTTTTCGTTGTTGTTTCTGCTGCTCTTGCTGTTTTTCTAACTGCTATTTCCGTTCCTACTATTTCTGCTACTGCTGTTCCAGCTGTACCTGCTGTTGCTGCTCCGGCTACTCCTGTTCCTGATGTTTATGCTGCAGTCCATATACATTGCTTTTGTTTACACTGAAGCTAATACTACAGCTGAAGCTGAAGCTAATACTACAGCTGAAGCTGAAGCTAATACTACAGGCTTTTATTCTACCCTTTTATTTTATTTTATTTCTCTTTTTTCGTAGTCTTTAGCCTTTACTAGCATTTATACTGCAACAGGCGCCGTCACACTTTTTTTCATGATGCGCTTATTCCTATAGCTCTTGTAGCCGTTACTGCTACCAGGGCTGTAGAGTCTTTGGAGAGGGAGGTGAAATTACTGCCTAAAGAGTCAAAGTTGGACTTCCTAAAAATTAAAGAGTCTGAGATAAACGTGCAACTAACCAGCCCTGTCTGCTACCTGTGCTCGCACAACATATGCAGCTCATTTACTCGTGCAACAGGTGTTACTACAGTTGCTGCTACACACGAGTACAACAGCTGCTGCAGCTTTGGCGGCAGGCGCTGTTGCTGCTGCTCGTTATTTCCCTGAGAAGTACAGTGGCCGGCACGCTTGTGAAATGCCTGACCTTTGTTAACTACTAACTCAGTCTCTGATCAAGTCAGCCGTAACAAGAGCTTTTGAAACTCTGGCGAAACTCAGATTTTTTTGTTTCAACAGTAAAACCTACTACTGTGCCCTGAAGTTCCCAAGAAATCTCTGGTTTACAATTTTTCTGTAACGTATATTCTGTTAGAAACAAGCAATTGATCTTCAGAAATATTTATTAGCTCCGTTTTCAAACAAGCCGAAACCAATTGGAAGCATTGTTTTTCTTTGGGGTGCTCATGTTTCCACTTGAATGCAAAAGAAATACTTTAGCGTTCGTAAAATGCTCAGCGATCCAGTGACTCGTCCCTGACTTTACTCCGCAGATTTAGCAGTACCTGGAATGAACTATAATGGATTTATTTTTTACCATAATCACAAAGACTTATTTTCCCTATTAACTTGTGTGAAGTGACTCACGGGTGCTGAGCGTGACCTAATGCACGAGTGTTTTATTTTTATGTTTTCATAATATGTATGAACTTTTACCCTCTCTGAATACTCTGCTATTGTTGTATTGCAATTAAGTTGCAAAATCCACTGTATATTGAAGTGCATCAAGCATCTTGACCTTGGGCTCTACGAAGAATAGATATACTTTTATTACATAGATTTAACCCTTTCGGTACTGACGGCATCTCTGGTAGCCGCAGTCATTTTTCGCCTATTAAGATGCAGAGCAACACGTGTGTCTGTGCAAACGCTGGTAGGGCAGTGCAAGCTACAGTTTGATCAGGACAATGCAGTGACCGTAAAACATCACAAAGCATCTTTTTTTAAATTTGATGTTAAATATGTTGAAAAAGGTTCTGATATTTGCATCATGGTACCGAAAGGGTTAACGAATCACTACAAACGCCCCTCCACGTGGCCTACCCAAGCAGAAACGTCCTGTTAGATCCGTTAATCGAAAGTAATTAAATCCCAAAGTTTTGTATTTTTTCTGATGATGAACATTGAAAGTAAATGCATCGTGTAATTGAAGGTTCACTTTAGGTCTTTGCCCGCGCGTACCTTACACTACTCAAGTCCATATCATTGGAATCGCGTCAGTCAAGCTTCTGTAAAGCAAGGACTTACGGGCCGCTTCCAGCTGAGAGGGCTGCAGCCCAGCGCGGCCGTTGCTTGATCTTCAAGTGTAGCAGCGACGACGGCTGCAGCGTCACATCAGCTGCGGCAGCCCCGAGAGAAAGCAGCTCCAGCACGCTCAGCACTAACATTATCTTGATAGCTTCGTTATTCTACCCTATTACTGGTACATGAAGGATAAAACCGGCAGGACTCACAGCCAAATTGAATAGTTCATCGCCACCGAGTGACTGTATGTGTCACCCGGCCCAAAAAGCCGAATATTTGCTCGAGAAGCTGCCAGGTGTTTTGGCCGTCATCGAAGGTCGCGTCGTGGCCCTTATGCAAGTACACCCCACCCTACCCACCTCCTCCCTCTCCTGCTAGCATTGAGAACATATGGTGTTTGCTTTTGAACATCTACGAGACAAGTTGTCCACCAGACCTACTAAATTTAACCTAATGCATTTCTAACCAGAATAATGGATGTACCCGCACATGCTTCTGTTTTTTTTTAATCGGCTGGGCATCCGTTGAAGATATGTTCGGCTGCCAATATTCAAAGTATACGTAGGTTCAAGTCGTTGCTGTGGGCAGCGCAGGCGCATATTGTTCGACTGATGACGTGTCCTGCGTGGCGACTTGAGCGCCTAACACTGGCGACCAGGAAATGGACTTTCCTTCCTCTGGATCCTTCAGCATCCTCTAATCATTTCGTCCCTCCATACTATTGATTTCTTTATCGTCTCATTTTTTTGTGAGAACTAGAACTTTTTGAATTTGTCACCAAAAACTGAGAAGTTGATTAACACGTTGCCTCCGATTGCCTGATTGGTGTAAAACTTCACTTTGTACGCATAGTCACTAGAAGGATCTGAAAAAATTACAGAACCTAACCTAAGTGGTACACATACGTACCACTTCGGAGTCAACGTGTTAAATGGCTTCTTAAATTGCCTCCAAAGTATAATCAATCAGTTTATTTGTTTATCATAACGAGCGCCTGCTATGAAATGCGATAAGGTTTGGATTCTAAAAGCGGTTATTCCCTGGTTGAAAACTCAGTGTTCATCGCATGTTTATGGATTTTATTTCGATCAATTTTTTATGTGTCTAACCGCTTCGTAGAAATATGAATGCTGAGCTCCAGAGGTGAGGCATAATACTTCCCCAAAAAATTGATTGAATATCTAATGAACTCTTCATATTAAAATAAAATGGCTACGGTTTCGATAACCATCATGAATTCCTTTTAGCTTAAATTAGTACTTAGGGAAGTTATTACCTAAGATTAAGAAAAAATTGATTCACATAGTATTTTTTTTGGAGGTCTCTACGGACACCACTCGATAAATCCTTCAAAATAATTTTTTTTTTCGTTGAGGTGCCTTTTCATTAATGAAACTGGCGTTTTCACTTTATGCTAGCTGTTTTGTGTAGAAGGTCTGAGGTCACAGACGTGTCATTTTGTGTTTAAAAGATTTGCAGATGAAAAACTCGTGTAACACCGATATCTTTCGCTGGGAAGTCTGTATTGAGCTCGCTTCAAATGGTCTACATATTTACGCTTTCTTCTGTCGCTAAATGTTCATCACACTTGACTCTTAATTTCATTTTAAAAAATCGAAAGTTTGTATGGTTCTTGTATTTTTTGGTGAATTATCTGGCCACATTTGTTGCACAATGTTTTTGGGAAGCTATGACGCGCTTATTTTTATCTTAATTTTTATATTTGGCAAGGGCTCAGTAATCCAGGTGCAGAATAAGAGTTTCATTCGAGGAGTGTTGGAATCTCACGTAAAATATCCCAAGTCCAGTAACGAAATGCATACAAAAATTCCTGATGATAGAAAAAATTATTGTTCAGTGACTTCTACCTTAGTGACAGAGTGTGATGCTCTTCATTTCTTGATATTTTTTCTTGGATTGTATCTGAAACCAATTCAATTTTTTCGACAATTCACAACATTTGTAGCCAATAAGTTTGAGTTTTAGTTAACAAAGCAGAGTTTCTTGCAACTCTCGTGGTATGGGCGTGTGCGCTTCCGTCCCATACTTGCGATCCAGATCCAGGTGGTGATCTATGAACTCTAGGCCTTTGTTGATCAGTGGAGAAGTTGCATTCCGCCCTCGACATGAATGCTTGACTTTTTGACTCCTTACTGAATAATTCCGTCCGTACTCAGCATTAAATGCTACACTTCGCTTCCTAATGTTGTCTACGTTTCTGAACGTGATTTTGCGATCATTGTCAAATGGTTTATTTTGAATCACACGCGAATTATTTCTGCTACTAAAACTATCTACCTAGTACTAACAATATGAAGAATATAAGTAGTCCATGATTCTGAAATCTGAATGTCCACGAATTTTACGTTACCCAATAAACGAACTGTACAGTCGATTGGATGTAAATTTTTCGTTCAATTATAATACGGAGTTAAATAAAATGAATGGCTATTTAAACCAGTCCAGCTGCATTAATGCATTATAAGTAACTCAGTTAAGCTAGTTTCACTTAATCGATGCACTACACATATTTTTTCTATCAATAAATTCATACACGAAGTTTTGTTATGCTTTCGATTCGTAAAATTGAACGATCGTTGATTGATCGTTTAGCCTTTGCATTTTTGCACATGAAATGACGTCATATGACTGCATCAATTCCAACAACAAAGCTCAAAAATTATTCTATTTAACACGTTGCCTATGGTTGTTCAAATGGTGGTTCAAATAATATACCTAGTGGTATACATATGTACCAACACGTACTTACCGCTTTAAAAAAATACTTAAGACAAGAACATTTATCATTTTATTAACGAGAATTTCCACGAGTCACATTACCTTAGCTGCGCTCAGATGAATTTTAACTTGTGTCTCTTATTCATGAAAACCAAAATTGGGGACATTCATTTATTTTTTAATATTTGCTGTTAAATTATCATTTAAAAAAGTTGTTGTAAAGTTGATATTCTCTACGCCTGACCTGAATAATTATTAGCTTGAAAACTAAAATGGAGTGTGAAATTTGCGTGATTTTTAAATTCTACGCTCTGTCTTTTTAGGCTAACATCTAAAGGTAATAAGAAAGAATTAATGCTTCAATGGCTGCATTTTCTGTTTAAATTTTGCTTAGCTCGATTCCAGAAATCTGAATTTAAATTTGTTTCTTATTTTTTAAACACGCAGAGAACAAGTTGCATCCTTTCCACTTTTCTGCTTCATCCGGAATATATAAGAAGCTCAAAATTAAGAACCTGTGCTTGATTAGCTTATGAAATCGTTTCTGAAAAAAATTACTAACGGTACATCCCACATCATCAAATCAAAGATCAATGCTGAACCTGTAACTCTCTCTCGATCAGTGCAATTTTCTCCTGTTATGGGACAGAATGAGTGCCTACTGTGTATTTTCCACCATGGATTCGGCAAAAAATAAGCGAAAAATTCTTCGAATTTCCTTTTTTAGAAGAGATGAAAGAGGATGGTATAGATCAGATCGGAGTTCTAGGCTCAACCTCAGGTATTTCGTTGGCCTAATTACGTGAATTAGTGGTACTATTATCGCCTTTTACTTGTGTAATGTCTAATTCCATATTGAACACGCCGGTAAATTTCCACCGAAGTTTTTTAAAACATTGGTCAACTCCATAATACCTTCCCTTTGTCTTCTTTGTTGATTTATTACTGCCGTGGGTACATCGTCAAATTTCTATTATTTTAAACCAACACTGGACATCAAGAAGCGAAATGCCATCACTCAAGTAATTTATCTTCTTTGTCTTCAATTAGGTCTTCTACTGGTTAATGTTAAACCTTAGGTACCAAGTCCTTCATAGGTGTTCATCTTACGAATCAACTCAGCTTAGAATTTTGGCATCATTATTTTTATTTGTGCCTAAACTCAAGAACAAACTTCAAGAAATGCGAGTACTTCTCGAGCGAGTACTTCTTGAAGTGATTGTTTATTTTTGTCATGTAAATACGTGTTCATAAATAAATAGCCACGTTTGACGAATAAATCTTCAGAATTATTCTAGCATTCTAAGTATCATACTATACACATGTGTCTTTTCTTGACATTTAGGTGCTATGTGTTTAGTTTTAAAACTATTTAGCTCATGGTAGGTTGGGACTCGAAACATTCCCACAGGTTAATACTAAGCAAATTTGCCAAGAGATAAAAAACATACCAAATCTTATCACATGAAGAACTTCATTCACAATAAACGAGGTAACTTTTACCAGTAGCTTATGTAATGGTGTATATGCGTAAATAATACTGCATTAACTTCCGTTGTTTTTTTACGTTTTCTTACTACTTGCGGATTTCAAATGCTTGGAACGCTCCCCTCCGCTGCCTAAGAGACACCCACCTATAGCTTCCTAGCTCCCGTCTCTCCACCTCCCATCATCACCCAAATAGCACCTTCCCCCCGCTAGCCAATGGCGTGATCCCCCTCCCTCGAGAGGGTCCAGATGGTGTGCAGTATTGTTGGCAGGCCGGAAGACGATGAGGACTCTGCGTCCTCGCCATTGTAAGAGGCCTCCATCCGCTCCTGAAACTGATGTTCTCCAGCACCAGCCATGACCGCCATGCTTTAAGCCCCTTTTCCTTACCAAAAATATCACTTCTTAGTTGCGTTTGTTTCGTCGAATAATATATCGCTCATTCTTAATAGATATGCTTAATGTGAGAACTAATACCAGAGTTTTTTCCCTTTGGTTCAGTAATAGTCAATGGCTTTTATATTAAATTTCCCAATTAATTTAGCAAAACACCTTCAAAGTGTTCTTCGAAAACACCTTCACAAAGCCTATTTCTCAAGTTGTGTTCCTCTTAAAGGAAGAGAGTTCACAGGCAAGAGAAACACAAACATCGACATTTCTATTGCAATTGAGGCAGATATTATAGAATCTACAGTACAGATGTTTTAAATATAGTCACGATAAAATTAATCATAGAATAAAAAGGTTACTCTATAATGACTCTATAAAAAAG
>VCRD01000369.1:66385-121661 GCA_006783055.1 Trinorchestia longiramus
CGCTCGCCTCGCTGGCGCTCCCGCTGCTGCTGGAGCGCACAGTGCTGCCTGAGTGGTGGCGCTCGGTAGTGCATAATTTGTTATTTTTGCTGCCCTGTAGCTTGTGATCCTGCCCTCAGGAATAGAAGAACAATGACGGTTTTGGTAGTGAAAAATGTGTAATTTCAGCATCTCTCATAACTAGAAAATATGCATTACATTTCTGGTGGGAATAAGTTTAATGAAACATTCATTCGAATGATTTCGCTTCTCGATATATTGCAATGGGTAGTTCTTCCATAAAATAACTGTCAAGGAGAAGAGCATATTTTGATTTTATTTATTGTAAAATATCTACATAGGCGAAATAGATACAACTTTAGTTCAACAATACATATCTTTAGATGTGCTGGTGGCTGCGAGCCATTTTCAAAAGTGTTCACTGTACGCGATTCATCTTAGTAAAAGTAAGACGCTTAGTATAAATGAAGTGATGAAAGAATATGTTACACAGAAATCCCTTTAATTTAAAGTGAACCAATGGACTTGTTCCGCAAGTTAAGCGCTGGCACCAGCTGCCAATTGTTGCAGGGTCAACTTGGTCAACACGTCTGCTACTGGAAGCCCCTTCTGTAATCTAGTTTGTCTTCTTTTTTCTTGCAGTGAAGACTTTATCTTAATTAAAGTTTTAAGAGCTTGGATCAGTCTAACTGCTGTGATTTGTGGAGTAGATTTTAGGATCAACTTTTTCGCCATCACTCTTTCTGATGTTGATTAAGCTGTTCTGAAGTGAAAATCAAGCTAGTTGCCAGTGCAGTGCTCAGTGACTATTGTACGGAACTGAAGCTGCTCTACGTGCAAGGTGAGAAACTTACTGAGCGTTTTGATATCTTTCTTTAGAACTGCTTGATTCTCTATCAATCTGAGATATAGTAATCTATCAGGACTATTGCAATCAAGGTAGTCTAATGGAAGCTAACCTGTCTAAAGAACTGTTACTGGATTTAATTAATCTAGCTGGTTTAAATGAATCTAGATAATCTAAATCTATCCAGCATTTTAAATAAATTTAGTTGGTTTGCATGAATCTAACTGGGTTAGTGGAATGTACTCGTAGATGGTCGACATGAATTAAACTGATCGAAAGGCATATTTCCCCGAGTTGAGCTGCTATGTTGCTTGCCCACTCTATTCTATCTAAGCTATGGTAGTCAATTGGACAGTCGTGAGACAGGTGGGTGCTTAAAATTTAACTTTGCAATCGAAATTTAGCTTGCTTATTGCAATCCATGTCGGCTATAGTCATCATCTATGAGCAGTATTGTTGTAATCCAACCATCGTATTATAGTGTACCACAGCTGTTGGACTCGGGTTGAGTTTCAAAGCCTTTGTAAGCCTCTGATCTCCTAGCAAGAACGTATTGCCTTGGCCTATTTGGCTTGTTTGAGTCTCAAACTGTAGCTAATTCTCTTCCTTCTCGCCCCCTATCCTCGTGAATTGAAAAGATTGTGATTCACGTTTTTAACCTGAATGCACCCTATCACAACTTTAGTATTTTTTCGTGAAAAAAAAACACGTTGGGTGCGATGAATATGATTGCCATTCGGCATTTGTTAGGGTCATAGCGATTCTAGGAAAACAGGAAGGATTTCCGAACTTTTCTCGAGAGGGATATGCTAAATGTGTCCTGGTTAGCATCACTTGGACATGTAGCACTCCTCCGCGATGTCCTGAGCTAGTCTTGCAGATCTGAAAATTCTGGCGAAGACAATCTGTTGTGGGTTTTGAGTGCATGAGTTCTTAGTCCTCATGTATCATTCTTTCCACCTTTTTGGGAAAATGGCTTACGCAACATTTCAGCGACCTGCTGTTTTAGCTCAATTGCTTCTATCCTGGTATTCTTTTCTTTTCACTGCTATTGGTGCAAGGGGATCGCTAATAGTCAATGCGCTGCTATCGGACTGAGTACGTACCGGTGTTTTGATTAGTAATAATATACGATAATAATAAAAATATCATTAAATTCACCAAAAAAATATGAGCGGAAACCTTTCTTCATTACTTTAGTGGTTTTAAATTAATTTAATGCTGTATAGGCTAATAATTCAATTTTATTATGAGTTCAGAGCTATTTTGTTGGTACCAAATTCAGAAATTCTTTCATAGCATCTAAACGGAAGACAGACACATTAAAACTGAACTTGGCCCTTTCATGTCTGAAGCACCAAATAAGTATAAGGTTTTGCTCAACGTTATGTGAACTATGCGCATGATGTACACAGAGAGAGAGGGTAGTGTTTGTTCGCCAGAAACACGTATATATCAGTTTTCCCGCTTTGGTGGTGCTCGTGCGGAGTTGTATGGATAATCGCTTCTACAGAAAGCATAGCCGGCTTGAGGAATCGAACTGACATCCACTCATTGATGCCATATTAGGCATACTGTTATGTTGGGCCTCACGAGCTGCAGAGCGACTGGTATTAAAAGAAATAAGAAGGTTGGAAGATAGTCAGGTATGGTTGGCAACCAAAGACACTCGATGTTTGATCATCATTAGAATTTACTTGAATATAATAGTTAGAAATCTTTTATTAATTTTCAACAGTCTTTGAGCCCCTGAAGACATTTACTTTTTAATATTTTAAATTTTATTAATCCCTTTCTCCAGAGTTTCGAGTTCAAGTTTCTTTACTATAAAGATAAGACGCACAACACACCTAATAGAAAAAATAGAACCACAAGGACATCACTGCACTGCCGCTCACATCACTCCCCCATGTTTGAATACCTGCACTTGTGCCTGCTACAAAAGCCTTCTTTTGATTGTTGCTGTTGACCAAAAGCAACTGCCCGCAATGTCTACCCCTCTTTCCTCCCTTGTCCTCCACCTCGAGCAACGATGTTGGTTCCCTGTCAATAGGCGAATGTTGGTCCCCGTGCTGACCGAATATTGTCAAGTTTGTCTGAGTCGTTTTTAGGTGCGAGCCCCTCAGCATCCACAGCCGCCTATGTTTTTCCTTCAGCGTTATACCTAAACTTTGGCCTTCTGCGCATCTGCTATGTATTTAATTTGGTATTTTCCGTATTTGTTGTTCTCAACTACCGCTAGGAATAAAACGACTAATCTGTGAATTGATGGGGGCATAAAAATGACAATATATATTGTGTAAATAACCATCATCGAAAAACGTGGATGCATCTTAGGCACCTTCATGCATTATTTTTGTGTGGATATATCTTTTAGTCACTCATGCATGCTACTAATCTTTTGCTGAAATACAACTCCGTATCGTTTTGTCATTTTCTCTTGGAGTGCAAGCCTTGCTCTGTACAAATGTTTGCATGCCTCCCTGTCTCCATATCACTGCGTCCTCAGTGTCCCTCCCCCCCTAATCCTCCTCCCCATCCCCCGAAATTCCCCAGACTCTCAGCCGACACGAACATATAAGCTGAGTCAATGAAAATTTCCTGTTTAACTTTGTTTTTTGTGCCATGAAGCGAATTTAGTCGTGAATTTGAGAACCGTGGAGAGCATTTTGGAGGTCAAATCAACGAAGAACTTATCGATTTCTAGCAATAGAATACCTGCCTACAATTTTTAAATTGTCATAAATTAATACAATGAAACGGCTTTTATATCTTTATTGAACACATTATTGACAGTTATTTGTGTGTAACAAATCCATTCAAGAACACTAAGAGAAACTATTTCCTGAACTTTTTAGACAAATGTTTTGCTTGCCCACATAAACGGAAGTAAAAATAGAGTTGGCTTTTTGTAAGTTCAGTTAATTTTTTTTCTGAATTGAATTTAAAACTTTGGTGAACTTTGTTTAGCAGCATAATTGGAAAAGTTTGGTTGTTACATACTAATGTACGGTAAAATTCATGAAACCTTAAGTTATATGTTTTTAGTACTCCTTGGGATTTATTCACCGTCATTGTAAACAGGAACTAAAGATACAAAACGAAGCTCGCTCTGTTTTCAATCCAAGCATTTTTAGCCGTTCTACTTCCTCACTCAATTGCGTTGAATTTCCAACTCTGAAATCTCTCAGCTTGTGTGATGCTAAAATGTCGTATGATTTCATTGTTACTGTTTTTTTTAAGTTCAACACTTATCATTTCTAGTTCACATGGTTAGCGTATCAATTCGTTGTCAAACATGCATCCGAGTTTGAACACAATCACGAATAATTTCGACGATTTTAACAGAAGAAATTGCATCATCAATTTTTTTGTATCAGCTGCAGCAGTTGCTGAAGTTTTAATCCTTGAAATTCTTTAGATGCGATACTGCAGAGTACATAATTTCGTAGTGATCACAGTGCTGGAACAAAAACTTAAATTTATGCTTGTTGACTTACTCAACTGATGCTAATAAAACATATTTGCCTCCTAACACCATTCTTCCGACGCACTGAAATCAATATAGGGACGAATACTGCACAAATGCACACGCTCATCTTCATGAAGCCACTTTTTTATCTTAGAAATAGAACTGAAATGCTTTCAGTAAAAAGTTAAGTAGAAAATTCGCTGCTTTACAGTTAATAATGGATAAGCATGTAACCTCATTCACAGTCAGAACACGGGTTTACTTGAGTGGTTCTGCCATGTGATATCAATGGGAAATACTGATTGGTGGAATTTACGTGTTTTGCTGTTTGAACCTTAAAAATTCTCAGGTTACATGGGGAGGAGCATATTGTGCCAAAATTAATATTATAATGCAAAAAATGTTGGTGATTCTATAGTGACTATTATTTTAAAGTAAGTTGTGTATTTCCTTCTTAATCATATGAATTAAAATTTGCCTCAAAATCTACGCAATACATGCTTGTTTTAAATCGCTGCAATAAGTAGTGTTATTATTGGCTACAATTAGCGGGACTCATGCAGTGGGTACTACTGCCCAATTACTGCAGTAAGTAAAGGTTGTATTGCTACACTTCGTGGGACGCACGCTTGGGGGTCTATTGCCCAATTACTGCCGTCAAATTCATTTGTATTGGCTTGGTGATGTGTGGCATTGAGCTCTGGTGCCACTGCCCAATCCCTGTGATCATCAATGTTTGTAATGGCTTCACTTGGTGGGACATAGTGTCAAGTGTTTACTCTCTGTGGTCCGCCCTGCGGGTCTATGTCAGTCAGCGGGGAAATTTCCAGAGCGCCCTCTTTATCGCTGTGAAGCATTTCTAATGCTACCCATTTGTTGGCAGTGCAGCGTCATGCCCTAATGAAGGCCACGCCTGCCTGCGCTTCCTCCAATTGTTAGAGAAGTAAAGAAGTGATTTCTGGGCTCAGCTTTTACTGAACATTTGAAGGTAGCTTAATTGTGACGTTAGATGGCTGGACATTCAAGAAGCTGAGAAAAATTCCGTAAGTCTCTGCTTTAAAATTGTTTATCTTCACATGTCAGAAGGATAATGTGCATCGTTGACTGTGTGAACAGCTTCATACATATTAGCTGTAAATCTTTTTTTGCAAACATATTCGTGTTCCTGATAGTGTGAAAAACTTGTGAAGTTCTCGCTGTCACATTAAATTCATGAAATGCTTTATGGTTGCGATCCATGTAAGACCTTTTCTCTTTTTCAATGCTCTAACATCTTCGACATCCTTACAACCTGCGAGGGCATCACGCAGTGCACAGTCCACTTCAATTATAAACTATTTAAACTGACCGTGCTGATGTAGAGTATGGTGACTACTATCGCTCCATCGTAGTTCCGTATGATCTTGTTGAACATCTGAACTTTATGGTAGAAAATCAGGTCTGACCTCATTCTGATGTAGTTTTAGAAAAGATGTCCGTTAAAAAGGTTTTATCCACATTATTTGCTGTTAACGCATAAAAAATTCTTGTTCAATAAAGTGTAGCATTTTTCAAGAATTTGTGCCACACTTAGATTTTAGCTAGACTTATGTAGTCTTACCTGCAGTTTAAATAGTTCCGTACAAATGACTATTAAAAATAATATATCTATGAGCGCTTTTCTGTGGACAGTGGCTTCATTAGCGTGCCATGCGCCATCAGCCTGCAGAAACTGTGTTAAATATTGATAATCTGAAAGTTTGGTCCATGCAAATTCTCTCCCTATGGGCTTATTACCTTCACCCAGTGATTAGGAACGCCCCTGTAGTAAATTACTTATTTCTTAAGCGACGAAAGCTCATATGCAGGGAATCTACAATGAAGCTTCCAACTCAGCCAGATCAGGAGAACCGGATCTCGAGTTGCAACTTGTATTCTGAATCGAAGCATGACTAGCACAGACCAACTCCACATCCATAAGTGCATTTTAACGCGAAGATTTTAGTCGCTTATTCATTTCCATTGTTTTTAGGAAGTTCCAGCATTCATTGTTGGAACATTGTTCATTCATTGGAATTGGAATTTCTTTGTTTTGAAAGTTCCAACAGAAATTCCAGCACAGCCCTTAGAACGCTTTACCCATTAGTTAGCTCCACGCGCTAGTGCACGTATACATGCTCACACACATTACTACCACTGTGAGATAAATTCCGTCAGTATATGCTGAAGTTATGCAGAAAATGTGTATCAAGTAACTGTGTGAGTGAACTGATCGGTGACAACTTTGCACAGTCCCCAATCATACATCTGCTCCTATAAATGAAAGCACTATTATGTATGTCTTTACTTATGAAAATTGCTTCAAGTACGGAGTAAAATCAAACAAAGTTGACTTTCCTTGGTGCATTTCGTCGTTAATTTTCATAAAGATATGAAATAAAATCCTAAGCTTACCTAATGATGTTTTTCCGTGAGTGTGACTGTCCAAGTTCAACATTAATGTTATCGTGCACGTACAATGTTGAGCCAATAATCTTCCATCATAGCTGAAGGAAAGTGGCAGGGTAATACAATTTATACACATACTAAAAATACATATATTTCACAATGCTTTTGATATTCGTCAGGTCTCATTCACACACATAATTAAGTTGTTTATCTTGCACTTGTATCGGCAGTTATTCTTTCATGTGTGACACAACTCTGCGTTCTCAAACCTAATTTCTAACCCGTGAAGCGTGAAGACGGCTTTGAAACCTTATAATTCCATTGACCTCAGTCAGACCTGACCTTGAAGACCGCATTTTCTCCCTTTAGAAGAGTGCATGCTTACAATCTTCTGTGAGCTTTGTAAGCTGGTGAAGAAGCTAGTCTGCATTTTTATAAAATCCTTTTTTCCCTTCGTGGTATGAGGGTCACTTTCTAAACTAATTCATTTTCTCAGATTTCCATTTTAATTTGCTCTTCCATGCATTACTCCCTTTCCCTAAAATAATATAACCTCTCCTATGTTTCTCTTTTCTATGTTTCTCTATTCCTTCCTATATTTTTTAGCTTCTGTATTTCTCTATTCCCTTTCTTTAATTCCTTGTCCCTCGCGTATTTTTTGTTTTTCCTATATTTTTCTGTGTTTCCTAAATTTTTCTATTTTTTCCTATAATTTTACATTCCTACACTTCTCTACTTCCTCCTACGTTCTTTACCCCCACTAGATTTTTGTGTTCTTCCAATATTCCCTGTTCTAATAGTTAATTATTTCTGAATACTTCATTATTTTACTAAATTCATTATTTCCAAGCGTCTCATTTATGCTGACTGGAATTCTCTTTCCCACTGCAAATTCCTAACTTCATATCCTTATTAAAAGAATTACATCCACATTCCTCACTGCGAGCTTGCTGTATTTCTCTTTCTCTCTTTTCAAATTCCTTGCCTCATTCTCCTATTAATATCCCTACATCCTCATTTTTTGTTACAAGTTCTCAGTATTTTCCTCTTGCCCTCCAAACCCCCTGGCACACAATGGAAGGAAAGACACGTGTGTCGCGACCTCATCAAGTCTGACATTTGCTGAGTCCAAATGAACATAATGCCTGGCCCTACTTCTGCAGCTGCCCCAGTTACACTAGCGTGCAGCTGTTGTGTAGCGTTAACTCCCTCGCCCGTAACTGCTCTGTGCAAGCATGCAAATGGCGATTGCTTATTTTTTAGGGAGCAAACTACGGACGCAGTTGTCTTCAAAAAGTATTTTGCACCCATAATGTTGATTGAAACGGTTCTCATTTTTTGATTTTATTTAGCTAGGATTCAGTAATTTTTTTTTTCAAGTGCTATACCGTAATTTACTTGCAGCTGTAAATCTACTGACAGCACTGACATGCTCAATGAGCACCATTTCGCATTCTTTCTGTTGCATCACTGCCGAGCAGATTGGAAATTCTAATATGAGTTCTATTATCGTTTTATTGATGATAATCATGAATCCCGGATCTTCTTGAGAAAACAAAAAATATTTGCCTTCCCTGGCGCGACTTTTGTAATTGGAGGGTGCATCAATGGCTCAAATCTATCACTACCTTCTTACCCACTAATGCTGAATAGGGCCCGACAGTGATAAAATGTCTTTGAATGAATCGAAGCATTCAAATTCGATTCAAACCTGATAGTTTGCAGTGTAAAGAATTTTCGTACTTCTATTTACGACCACAAGCACTGTCAGTAAGTTGTGGATACTTGCTCTGGTAGACAGATACGTGTATCGGAGCCTGAACTCAAAAGCCGTCTTTGAATAAGGCAAGATTCTGTTTAAGAAGTTATGCACAGTTGACTGGGCCCTACAAATCAAGAAGTGGAGGAAGACCTGTGCGCATAGCGTTGGTAAAAACAATTATTTCTATTGCCATCAAAAAGCTTTGTCGGCGATCAAACAACCAAATGAAAAGAGATGAATTGAATGTGAATTATAAACTCCCAACAATATTTCCTACTGAATTGCGGGTATTTATTGATATATTTTTTCTCCACATGATACACGTCTAGCTTATCATATGCTATAAAATGGGCTCTTTAACGCAGCATTCTTAGTTCACGTCTAGTTTTGCATGATACGGAATAATGTCCCGAACAAGCTGCCTTTGCT
The DNA here is from genome assembly GCA_006783055.1 of Trinorchestia longiramus. Classification (NCBI taxonomy): domain Eukaryota; kingdom Metazoa; phylum Arthropoda; class Malacostraca; order Amphipoda; family Talitridae; genus Trinorchestia; species Trinorchestia longiramus. Next base: position 75,323 of record VCRD01000369.1, read on the forward strand.
ACTCCAAACGATAAATTATTTCATGAGCCACCACCTGTTTTGGAAACAGAAGTTAAATAGGCTTAATAAAATAAAGTTAAAATACTAATTTGAAGGAGTTCTAAAAGTTCAATGACAAGCTAATTATGCATGCAATTTTATCGATAAGAATTCTCAATATTGCGAAATATTGATATTGCAATACCTTAATCACGCAAAGGCATTTCAGTCACGTACATGCACCTCAATTACACACAGACCCCAGTAATAGAAGAAAACAACTCCCACAGTGAACTAGCTAGGAAAAGTATATTGGTATAGTGTCAAAAAAAGTCTCGTATTACGATACATAATTTAAGTTCTTGAATTGAAACGCTTTACTCAAGCTATAAAATGCTTTTAGATAGGATTTTCCTTATATGGTCCTATTTCTTATCTAGTTGCGTCAGTTGGGCTATGATGTTTACCTTTGTAATTTCTTCAAAACAAAAGTCCACTGCGTCTAGGCGAACTCCACCGCTTATCCGAATATATCGGTTACAGCATCTAAATCTCATTCAAATGTCAGTCGCATTCAAGAATGTACCATCGCATTCAAAAATATACCGTTGTGTACGGTGTGATACTTTTCATGATGGAAGCATATCTCATTTTCTGACCAAAACCTATATAAGCCGCTCGCGAAGCGATGTTTAGTTGTCAGGAAACTGTGACTGCAAAACTTGATCTTAATGTTCCTTAATAGAAACTTCACACGCTGTCTCCGTCAGCATTAAAGCTGTTGATGCTGTAGCATGTAATGAGTACTGTCATGCGAGGCCAAGGCCGGCAAAAGGGAAGCCAAGACGTGAGGGGAGCGTGGGGGTCCTGTTGCTAACCTCTCTAATCCCTCTCCTTGTGAATCACAAACGTAGTTCCTTACAGCAGTTAAGCTGCAGTTTTCAAGTTGACATATGTAACTGCAGCATTGCAAAGTTGTCATGCATACTCCACCCTTCAATGCGTGTGGAATATCAGATGGACCTTGATCTCAACTTATTTAGATCACCTTAATGAGGTGTAACACCATGCGGTTCTTGCTAGCTAAGAGCCATTCACTGGTGAACATGAATAGAAATATGTCGCTGAAGCGAGCGTGTGCATGAAGAGAAGGAGTGTTTGTGCAGTGAGGCCGAATTCCGATCGCAGAGTAGGAGCTCTCGTTGGTGGGCTCGTCAGCGCTAATGAGAATGAACGGAAGCCGAATGTGAATACAGGGCAGCGCATGTGTTGGGTCACGTGTCATGCACACTATGCCATGACCACAATGCCCATGTTCTTCAGAAAACGGCATCACATGTACTCAAGAATACCGATTATTTACGTAGTCAAAATTCTCCTCGTAATGATGATCGCCTTTTCACGAAAATGAAACATTATTTTATATAGATATTGTTTCTTACCGATAACAGCGTTTAGATATCTTGCAGTTACCCAGAAATCGACAAATCTGTGCCATTATTTTTCTTCATGGATGGAATCTAAAAGTTCGATACTAATCTGCATATTAGTTTGGTTTTGAATTCACTTCAATTCTAAGCCAACTGATAAGATATTAGTCCTTTGATCACTAGTTTGGTGTGCGTTTATTTTTTAGAAACATAAAATAATAATTTCTATTAAAAGCAGTCTAAATGGTTCAAGTAGTCACAAAATGGAAGTTATGTTTCTTTACTTTAAATAGGTATCATTCCTTGGACACGATGTATTCAACATGTAATATTCAGGTGAATTATCATGTCTTAACATATCATAGACAACGTGATGACTAAGGTATAATTATGTGCTTTGATTTATCACTCCCAAAATATGGTGCCGCTTTATACAGGAAGCCAAAGTTTAATCTATCTCACCTCACCGGGAAGTGCCTTCCATTACCTACCGAAGAACAAGAGCTTTTTAAGACTGTTCTCGAGTGCTTTTATTAACGCTAAATGTGACTTATGCAGGGAAAGAAAGCTTTCACGCCCATCTTTGTTGCATTACGACGCGCCTTTAGACGCTTGTTTTACTGATTTTTCCTGTCATTTGCGTTAGTGTCTTAACCATCCGCCCTAAGCAGTGCATCCCTCAACGCGCTGACTGAATAATAGCGTTGCTGTTTGTGGGAATCCATTTTGATTGAGTTATATTAGTATGTTAGAGTTCTGATTTTGCTTTCCTCTTCTCTTGGCAGCAACATAATGTGTTAGTACGAACTCACCGAGTCATCATCCAGCTTTGTTTTTTTCGATAACGATCCCCTATTTTACTCACTTCAGCTTCTCGTGTGTTTGAGATGTTCATGCTCCTACTGCGTGTCAAAATTCATTATTACAGTCATCATTTTTCGACTGAAAATCTGGTCCTTTGTCGTAACAAGCATAGTTTGAAGTGCGCGAATACTTCCTAGAGGAAGAACGATCTGAGGAAAATACTTCTTTGCGATTTAGTTTATTAGAACGAATTTATCCGGTATGCTTGCTTGCCTCGATTGGGCACAGATGCATTTTTTCGAGTGATGAGGAGTGGAGTGTGATCAGACGGAGGTAAAGAACAGCTGCAGAGGAGAAATGCAATATGCATCAACAACAAGTAGCTGGAAGACATTTAATCGCACAACTTCCGTTGAACTCTATTTCTACTTCTGCTACTTTTGAATTACTTAATAAGTCCCGTTCACTCCACCATGAAACTTCAAAAATTCGAACAAAAATCAATTATTTGGGGTGGAAAGTGATCGAATGAAAATTTTCAGTTGAAGAGACTAAGACTTGGCTTCTTATCTAGTACCCATGCCTGAGTCTAAGTGGAAAATGTTGAGTAAATATACTACGTAATGTGCCTTAGCAAATTCGCTGATGTAGGAAAGTAAACATTTGCAGAGAAGATTAAAGTATTACAGATGAATAGGAATCTCAGTTTGATCGTTTCTCCGATGATCTGACAACAATGAATCGTTCAGCTTGTGTCCTGGCTCACACCCAACACTCACGCTAGTCGGTTACTCAGTCAGCATTTTGCGCACTAACCTGCTATTGATTATGGTGTCATTAAATTTATTGCATTTTTCAAAAAATGCAGTGCAAAAAATGCAACTTTATTGCATTTTTTGCTGTGTTTCGCTTGAAATTTCTTGGTGTCTTTCTGATCTGTTGACCCTTTAATCACTGAATGTGTTGTTGCACATGTGAAAAATGTGTACTACTCAATTTACACGACCTCATGTGTCGTTGAACCCATTGCTGCTCTACATACAATGCTCACTTTCAATCACAGTGAACTACAATCGCCTGTTCTCAAACTACAATAGCGTATCGGGTACTCCACAAAGAATGCTTCTCACGCATAAGAAAGAAGGTCGTGTTCAGGTCTACGTTCTCTATTAATTCTCCAAGCATCACTGTTCTGCTGTCATGCTGTAACCTGTGCTCCAGTTTCTTTTTCAAGTTTCCTTGTTACAGGCATCATCAGGGGGCGTAAAATGGACTCCTAAGGAAGACCACACATTGAGTACTATAAAGTTCAGGTGGCACTACAAAACCAAAATATGAGTTTAAATAATACTTGAAAGATTTCAAACAACATGCAATTAAGAAATAGTGAAAACTAGTGCTGAATTTCTTCATTTTTTTGTTTTTATTACCTATATACTACAATAAAAGTAGGGTCCCTCTGCTAGTCTCCAGTAACGTTTCTCAACGCCAAAGTTGTACTGAGATTGGTTTCTCATTAAACAGCCGTATGAGTTAGAGCATCAGAAGCAAAATCTTAAGCTTAGAAGGACGGACATTACTAAAAACGTCAACTACAATTGAGGACTCCTAACTGTTCATAGTCGAAGAAAATATTTTTTCTTTCGACAGAAAAATGTGAATCTAGTTCATTATACACAAGAATTACAAAATGCTTTAGCACAATTTTCTATCAGATATTTCACAGTACCAATACAGTGACTGTTCCGACCTACTAGACACTAACACAGTCTTATTATTCCCGGCCGACAGTCTCCGTTCCGCCTGTTCAGACCGAGGCAAAAGGTTTTCATTCTGGCCACACAGGATGGCACACAGAAAATTAACAATAGCCAGCCATATTTTAGTTTCTCAAATGGGACTCCAACAAACAATTGTTGTTCAACAACCGTTTATTGTCAGACGCTGAAAATAATTTGCATACGATAATACGCTTTAATGATGTTAACAATTGGAATCATTGTTGCATTTTTTATGCTTTTGAACTCCATATTTTACCTACACATTCGTGAAATATGCCTTATGTCCTCGGGAAAATGAATGAGTTTGAAGGATGGCATGCTTTGAGAATCACTCTGCCTCTTAGACACAGCAGCAAGGCAACTGCATTGAGGTCGTTTGAATACCTTTCATCTGATACTGAATGCTCTTTTAAAAACATAGCGTTTTCATCTGATGCCTTTTCAATCTTTACAAAAAGCTAAATAGTATAGAACCATCGCAGCAAAAACTCCTTTATATCACACATCACGTGACTCGTCATCATGAGTTCCCAAAATGCAAAACCACGTGTGTTTTTCATAATCACAGCATACGAGCTTAATGAACTAGACTTCAGCAGTACGAGTGCTATATAATTTAATTGAAAATTATTACCCTGACAACACCCAGCCTCACTGCACGGCAATATTATTAGCTGACCCCAATTTCTGACCCCCTCGAGTGCAGGCATGCGCTTCTTTTCTTTTTTTCCTTCCTTCCCAGTCTTCTGAAGCTAGTTGCATAGTGGTTGCATGTACCGCATGCTAGTTTTAGTTTGTTGAAATCCACATACCAGTTCTTTTGCTTATCTACTCCCCATGATGTTTTCCAAGGCAATTTTCATTTACTATGCAGTGCAATTGCAGATTTCTCAGCCTATTATGTAGCTGGACATACTCTTCAATTTTTTCGGTGTTGTGGGATCGCGCAGCCTATCTCAGCTATCATCTTCTGGAGCCTCGTATCCATTAGTCGTCCCTGCTCACCAGGGCACAGTGTGTGTGTGTGCGGCTCGCTTAAACCAGCCTCTAGATAGCGGCATCTCAGCGCCTGTCTTTCGTCGATGCTCCTCTAATGAAGTCCATATTTTAGTGTTCTTCTCGTGTCGTTCGGCTGATACTCAAAAGCACCTCCGTGTCACTCTCAATTCGTGTCTTCTTCGCTGTGCCCTTCTCTTGCCCCCTTGCTGACATCTGACTGTACTTGGCAATAATAAAATTTTACTTTTCCTATTTCGTAAGGCCGATACCATTCTTTTCTAGTGTTGCTCTACATTGATATATTGTTGTTATTTTTTCACTTGTCTTTGACTTGACCTTTTGCTGGTTGCTGAATTACTCCAGCACTTATTTTTGTAAGCTTGTTTACGTAAAACGCCCATGATCGGGTGGCTCCATAAAATCTAAACATACGTTGAAATAATACTTTGAAGGCTTCCGCATAATATATCGAGAGATTGTGAAAACCATTTCTAAATTTTTGATTTTTTACTTGGAATACTGCATATCAAAATAGTATGTCATCAAATAGTGGAAACTATTTCTCAATTTTTTCAGTTTCTATCCGAAGCTCTGCAAGTAATAATAGTGTGTACTGCTGAAACACTGCAATCATAATCGTAAAATAATTTATACTGTGTGTAGCCTTTTCATTTGTATCTTCTTGAATTTAAATTTTGTCGTCTTCTTCGTATCCCTCTTTGACTATGATCACTTTGTATTGATAATTCACTGCTACACAACTGCAAACTTTCTTGAGGTATTTCGGATGGAAATACTCCAGCATTATTTTTCTATATGTTTCCCCATTATTATGTATTACATTCATCTTGTCTGAGTTTAAAAATTTCAAAAAAAACGTTTAAAGTACGTCAATATGTGAAATACAGCATTGGCGAAGTTTTACATTATTTACTTGCATAGGCTCTTCTCTTTGTGCTGGTATGTAGCTAGTGCTGTTGCAAGTCTTTCTGAAAGCTGTGCAAGTGAAAATAATTTCAGTTTTGTTTTATTTCAGAAAATATGTCTACTATTCAACCCGTGTTGTACTGACTACACAGATATTGGACAGCTCTTTTTCATTGAGATATTTGTTTCGTATCATAAATTAAAGTTTTAAGCAAATGTCGAAAACATGGCAGAATTTTTTTCAAGTAAATTCAATGTAATAATTCTATTCGTCAAGAGTGCAGGAATCCTCATGACTGATCGACATCAGAGTTCTAGAATTCGCTAAGGTTACTGAAGGCAGAATCGAGCTTCTGCATTTCTTAAACTATATATTTACACAGATTACTTGCATGCATCGACTCGTGGTGGTGCTGATGATTGCGATGCAGTAAAATTACTTGACACTGAAGTGACTCGTAGAATCATATATTTACTACGTTGACGAATACTAAAATCTTTATTCACTATTCAAGCTGTCACTTCCATGTAAGTCAGCTTAGGTTTTATTTGTTATCATAGCTCAAATGCACGTACTGGCAAAGCATAAATTTTTATTTTATTATTATGAGTTTTAGATTGTTTGTGTCAGCTTAACAAATGACTTTATCCTCCTACTTATGTTAAGCAACCGGTCAAAGAGTTCAACTTCTTTAAAGCTCACAATTTAATTTCTGCAGATAATTTTGAGGGTTCAACTCAGTTTTTCAGTTTATTGAAGACCAATTAATTTTCCCAAACCTGCATGAATAAATTTTGAATGTCCTAAACGTTTATTACTATTGTTACTTACTTTACTAGGTTTTACCGACAACTTATGATTTCCATGTCATTTTATTTCAATACTGTAAACTTAACTTGTATTACTGTCTGTCTTGCTCACTTCAAACTGCAATCATTTGATATTAAAATATCATACGTAAAAATCGTTTTCATAGAATGCAAAATTTCAATTTGATATGTATAGTGTAAAAATGACTGATAGGTTTTCAAGAACCAAAATTATCACATTCGTGTGAACTCATTTGAATTTTGGAGACGTCTTGGCTGCACTGGCGTTGACTGGAATAGCGCGAAGAAGTAGCAATGATTTTGCTTAAATTTTCATCACTGGAAATGTTTCTGGCGATGAGCTGGAGCTTGTCCTACACTATCTCTCCGTTTGTAATCGCATCGACACACTGAAGATTAGGACAATAGCTCTGTACAGGAGATGCAAATCGTGACCTCTTCCCTTCCAGCATGCACTTGCGCTACAATCAATAGCTTTTCTTTACTTCAATTTTCATTCAATTTTGTCCTCGTCAGCTGTTGACACACTTTGGTCTATCGGTTAGGTGATCATGCGAGTCGTTCTCCGGCGCCATTGAAGACCCCGTCATGAAATAATATCCAGTAAAGCGCCAGGTGTGCACTCGGCCCCGACCTCAATCTTGCTTAGAGTTCCACTGCCGAGAGGTCAAAGCAGAGCATAATGGCTTTCTGTCCGCGAGACATTTGTTATTATTAGACAAACCACCACCTGCGTTGTTGCAGGGCTTCCTTCCACCTGCAGGGTAAGCGTTTGAGACATCAAGTGCACGGGTATGTGGAGCACGAGGTATTGGTGTTGAGGCTTGCGACAGATCGGACACAGGTGTTTTTGGAGAAACATTCGATCGAGATGAGGAAGAGGAAGCACCCGGTCGTGGAGTTGAGGGGCATGAGGCAGATAGCTGTTCGATAGTGCGCTCGCTGTTGTTTACTGTCAAGAGACACGTCCGTTTTGGCGTTCAGCTGCGCTTTTTCTGCACTGCTTCTGTCTTCTCGGGCTCCAGAGAGGTACAAACCCACGCTCCACTAGAATTAAATTACTATCGATGTTTAATTTTAGACTAATGCGTTCACCCCATAATCTAATCATTCGTTAGTACTTTTTCACATGTTTCAATTTCAGTTAACGTGATCTTGATTGTCTCTGTATCAATTGAATTATAAATTATGTGATGATATAATCAATACGAAATAAGGTTTCATCTTTCATGAATTATTCTTGCGTTACTCGATTAACGCTGCACAACATGTATAAGTATTAAAGTGCGCTATATTCGAACAATAATGAAAGTTAAATGCGAAAAGAGTCGCAAATACAGTTTTTTTGGTCATGAATCAATAACTGAGGTAAAATATCAGCTTCACAGTTATTGCCATCAATTTTTTTTTTGAATAATTTATTAAATAATGTGTTATATTGTCATTGCCGTTATTAAATTTTGCGATTAATAAATTTTTAAATTCTTACGAGATTTTAACACGAAAGCTTCCCACACTTTAATTTTACTGGTATAACACATACCCTCTTAACCTTTTCAAAAATCTTCATTAACTATTAAAGGTTTGAATGGTATTTTACTTTGTACTTAGTTTATTAAGTCTATTTGGACCTTGCACTCTATGTATTGTAAATGGAGACAACAATTGAATAGGCCTTACCAACAATATGTTTCTTTGACGGTCAAAACTACTTAATTTTCTAGACCACTTCAAGAATGAGTGACTTGGCGATGATGCATTCTGCTGAGCAGGGTAAGAGCGCACAGTTCCTGCTTCAAACTGAGCGAGTTGCGGCTGGCACGAAACAAAACAAACAAACAAACAACTTACGAGCCCTCGTGTTCGTCTAGTCACTCTAGTTGGAGCAGTTCGACTATTGATGTCACTGTTTTCTAGCGGCAAAAGTGAACTACTGGAGGCTTGACATTTGTTTACGACGTTGCGATGCAAAAATGATACTCCGTGACAAAAATTCGATCAGGGATTTTGAAATTGCTTTCAAAATTATCGGGATGTGAGAATGTAAACATGTAAGCTAGGTGAGAAACTTGCTAAGCTTTTTTCGAAACAGCAGCTCTATTCTGAATTATTTTACTTCTATTATATTTTCGTGAGATCATACTGACGCTCGAAAAGAATAAGTGATTGCTTATAATTATGTACAGTTTTATTTTTAAAACGTTTACATAGAAATTTAAGTTATTCATAATGATAATACAGTCCTTGATATACCTTTGAGGTGCTATAATTTTACATCAGATTGAAAGAGGTATACGAAGTTCACGTTCGTAATTGAGGAACTCCACTTGTAAATAGCCTCGGCAGCTCTGATTGCGCGCTGCAGAGCGTCGAGTTCTCGCATGTCCTGCGGGCTGCAACAACAGCTTATCTAGAAGATCATTAATGCATCACTGAAGTGGCCGGGCTAAAGCTGAACCTCCTTGAACAATATTGATGTACTGCATTTAAAATATTTAGAGGCCTGTTGAATCTAATGTGATCCTCGAAAAGAGCTGGGAAAAATTCTAAAACGAGTATGTATATTCATAAGTTTGCTTCATTAGTATAAAAACATTTTCAACAACCCTTTGTGAAATTATGAAGAAAACAATTGATAAAAATCTTATTAATATTAAGCTTAGTGACACGCTCATGTTTATATGGAAATATTAATCAGGGACCTCAGTCGAATAGTATCAATTTATGATCCGCCTAAAATGAATGAGGCGTCCTCGCGTGTCACGCAGATAAGAATAAAAAGTATCCAAAGACAGAAAATTACACGAAAGCCAGTTTTCTGTAACTGTAATTACAAGTATACAGCCTGATAAACATGTAAGCTGTCAATTACAGAAAACGAACATGGAAACTGAAAACAAATCAGAGATAAAGCGGTTAACGAATGAAGGGGAAATTAATAATTACTCAAATTGTTTCATTGTAACCATCAATGTAGTTTAAAAGGACGTGTTTCTTTCTCTCTTTACCTAGGATTGGGAAAGAGGCAAGACTTTCTCAAATGACTTTCAAGGAGAAAGTTTTGAAAATTATATAATTACTCAAAACTTGTTTTGCTTTCATTTTATGAAACATAATTTGATATAATTGAATTTCATTACATTTTCATTTTTAAAAACACTCTAAACAGCCATATGTGTCGTTACAATTTCGACACATTTTGGTCCCGCTCAAAATGTAATTTTAACTCCAAAGAATTAAATTTCTACAGCTCAACCAAAAAGCTATTATAATTCATGTAGGCTTTCGCCCAGATCTCAATCAAGGCTCAACAATGCAAAGTTCAACACTTATCAACTTGGCTAAGAATTTAATATGAAAGCGTTGAGGATCAACAACATCAACGGCAGGCCTTCATCTAAACTTGAATTCAGAGCCGAGCCAGGCGAGAAATGCTAACATGCGACTGCCTTCTAATAAACAAAATGAAATCGCATTCACGTTAACAAAAAATTAGGTGAATAGAAACGAGTTTTAGGGGTGAATGCTCGCTTGCTCTGCAGGATAGCACGAGTTAAAGTTGTTTGAATAATTATCAGTGGAGATTTTGTCATCAGCTTATGTCGCTTAAATCTGGCGGTGCAGGTGTGTAACTATTATTATTTTGAATGGCCGTGAACTAAGGCGGGTACGTCGGTTTATTAGAAGCTTACAAGGCGTCTTAAAACCCCTCTCAACAGGCATTTTCGCTAGCAGATTGTTGAGCGATTATGCTCTTGTTGAAACTTTTTCTAGCAAAAAATAATTAGCATTTGAAATTCATGGCACTGTATTAAGATAACGAGTTCTCTATGCACCCCGAGGTCTTTTGAGGCACGACTTGTACCTGTGTTTCTAAGCGGCTCCATGAATGTATCTCGAGCGTTTCAACTCCATTCTCAGGTCAAATTCCTCTTCTGAGTGTCGAGTTATACGGGAATAAGGCAAAAATAGTCCCAATTTTTCTACTCATGCACTGTTCCTGGAGAACCGAGAAGCCTTTTTCCGCAAGAAATAAACTCGTTGAACGTCTGCCTTGTGTATAAAAGGAAAATTATCAGAATGAGCTTTAAATATGTATAAATATCGCAATATCTTTTTTAAATTGAATCAGAAGGGCAAGCATGTACATATGATTAGGAGGCCGTAATTCATGCGTATTTCGTTAGTAGTCCTATGCTAAAAAGTATGCTGGAGAGGGCTGGAACGTCCCTAGCTTTGGGTGATGTTTTACTAATAATTTTATTTCTCATATTTCCACCAAGATCGCACTCTTAATTTAAACAGTAGTCTTCCAGATTTCTTAAGCTCTGAACATTCGCCGTTCGATAGTTTGTTTTTCTTCAGAAAAAAAATCTGTTGTACCAACAAATTACATCTCAGTGCTCACAGCTGCGAGGTGGTACCATATTTTCTCGTGTGTCTAATCCAGCTCTGTGGTTCACGTTAACTTTCCAGGATCCATAAGAGTGCAGGCCTGACTCACTATAGATATACTTCGTATGTGTCAATACTTATATTTCTATTTGTAAGGCCCCACAGGCACTGTAACCTTATACTATATCGTGGTCAAAATTACGGACTCCAGAAACGTTACACCGTACATGCTTCTCGATCTGAGTAGCAAAAATTAGGTTGTTTTATTATTTTGTTGATACTGAACGGATAATCCTACTGCATCTCGAAAACGTGAGAGGCGTAGCAATATCTGTAAGCGTGCAATGACGCAACGTCGTCCACAGTTTATAAGTTGGCTGCGGTACAGAAAGGAAGAATTCGCTGTGATCGCGATTTCTTCGCTTGAAAAATTAACCTAATTGTTACAGGGTCACGAAGCAACGCACAAAATGACTGCGTGTGTTATGGAAGCGAAACTATCAAGTGGGTAGAGCTAGACCGTTGAGAAACTCTTGCTAAAGTTCAATCACTCTTTCATAAATCCGAGTATCGCACGACAAATAATTTTCAATGGTCTGCCTTGAATGAGCCTAATTTCTTACGATATTTATCCTTTTTTCGTAGGAACTTTGCAATGAATTTTTCTAGTATCTTCAGAAACATTTGGTCCTCGCTCTGAAGAAGGGCATGTGATGTATGCAAAAAGCTATACATGATAGAACAATGTCATGTGGTACATAGTGCTCCGTTGCACTATGTCCCAGATATTCCACACAAAGATGTCGACAAGCGTACAGTAACATCGTACAAAATATGCAATTCTCCTGACTTGGCGCAAGGCATTTTCGTTTTTTGTTGAGAGTTGTAATTTATCTAAGTTTGCGACCCCAATAACTTGTAGGAGGCTATGATATGTGGTAGAAACTGATGATGCTGGTATCATTTTGTACTTTTTCTGATTTTGTACGAGTCTGCAAGATCGAGCTGGGATACCTACGTAAAAGTTGAGCTTGTTATTTTTAAAATAACTGACACTAAAATGAGATCTGTTCTATATATATATATATATATATATATATATATATATATATATATATATATATATATATATATATATATATTGGAAGTTAATTAGACGTACTTGATAGCTACTCAGCCGTAAACTTTTTACGTGTTAACTTTTCTATGTATGTACATGTGGTTAAAAACAGCCTCTGCAGGTCTTCTCTACGGCAAAAGTAACAAATATATCGAGCTTAGTATATTACCAAACAACTTTCTCTGGTTCAGTATAATTTTTCTTAAATAAATAAAATCTGTGAAACACAGAAACGTGTCTCACAATCTGAAGGAGATGAACTGAATCTTATGAGACATGAGTTTGAGAAAATATGTTAACTGAAACAATAGCTATCTGAACCACTATTGTTTCCCTGACCATTGCCAACCACGCACATGACAATCCATAGACCAACATGCATCTGGCTGCCAGTTGCTGATGAAATAATTGACAAGCGAAGAAATAGATGTTCCGACTCGTGAAAGGTCCATGTTCATTTTATGATCACGCTCCATAAAAGATGACGCAACGTGAATGAACTACTGTGAAAGGGATTGGCATCGTTCGATCGATGTGTTTCTTAAAAGCATTTGTTGATCAATATACGTTCATGTTGCATCATCCGATCAGGGAGCCTTGGCACTGTACTCTTTGTATCATTTTGTGTCAAGTCAGTGTGATATTGTCATCATACAAAGTTGTCGGTATTGTTGTACACTGTGCTCAAAGTTTCTTTATAGCGATTTGTTCCTGATTGCAGTGTTACTTATTAGCAGTATACGTAGTAATCTCCCATCTTCAGTGTAGTATGATTTGTTATTTTTCTTGATATTGTGATTTTTTCATATTTATGACCAGTTAACGTTTCTCACAGCGATGAAAATGTTGTCCTCTATCGAGAATGCTACTCACATCCTAGCTAAAATCACTCGTGGATTAGTTTTAGACATATGCGACGCTCATTGCCTTACATTACATTATTGAGGATTATATGATTTCAGCTTGCACAATCAATCATATGGTTTAGAGCCAAGTGTTGGCATTATTATTTAAAAACGTCGCTTCTTAACAATTACGTAGTGGTTAGTTGTTACGAACTGCAAACGCAGAAACCGCTACGACTCTGAGCCCTGAATTTTACAGCTTGCTGTTTGAACGGAGGCTGCTCAGCAGACACTTACAGACATTTGGCGTTTTGTATCGCTGTATGACGGTGCAAGTATTGCGCCCTGCATCTCATAGATGTAGGAAGAGCTTATGGGACCAAGCGAGTGACGTACGCGACTCTTTTCTTCTGAACTTTGTGGGTTGACCTCGCGACAGAAAATGAGGGCTCGTTTTAATTGCGGTTCTTCTCATGAAAGGTCAGCCGTGAGCGCCGCACACTTCCATACGGCTGGAGGAATAACTGATGGCTTTAGCTGGCACTTTAGTTCAGACGTTATGCAGCACTCGGACAGCAAGTTCAATTGCTTTTTGGGTCCTGGTTTTAACTGCGACTCAGTGAGATTTAACCTGCCTTTTTCTTTTTTGCTACAGATATAACACAGAATCAAACTGCAATTTAATCTATGTTTTCTTCTTTGATAAAATCACTAAACCAGGATTTTCTTTCATGGAACTTAAAAGAGCTCAGGAATTATGTACATAGTTATAATTTGGCTTTGTCGCTTGTAAATGCAATTAAAAATATCGAATTTAATGAAAAATATCCCTGGTGCTCTTATGTTGTCTATATTAAAAACAATAAAATAAGTATTAAGTATATTATAGCTTCAACATTTATATGATTCTTTCTATTCTTTGCACGTCAAACAAGTATGGGCATGCCTGTGTGTATTTGAAGGCGTTGGAAAAATTTCAAACCCTGACATGTTCAGGGATGAGACATCATGACTGTGGAAGCTGAAGCCTCACCACTTCAAAAATTGTATAATCTGTAGCACCCTCGCTTCACCTTTCCGCCTCATATACAGTGGGAGCAAAATAATACAACACGTTGAATAAATCGTCAGAGTGCACATTTATAGACCACGTACAATTACTAAAATTGGACTATATATAAACAATAGTATAAAAAGGTTAATAATATATCTAAAACCCACAAATATTTAATAGAAAAAATATATTAGAACATGTATAATAAATACGTGAACAAAAGTTTACAATACTCGACTTTTTTCTTGATATTATACATGAAAATTATTGTAGGATTATTCCAGAATGTTCTAATACATTTTACTATTTGGCAACCGACCTTTTGTCAGCATTCATCTCCAATAACGTGTCATTGGTACAGCAGCTCTCGTTCTGAAAGGTCGTAAGCATGGGTAAGAATAAGGACATCAATCAAGGTCATTGCAAACGTATTGTGGAGCTCCATAATGAAGGGTTGGGATATTGGAAGATAAGTGCACAACTATGTGTTCTTATAGCCTCGGCTGGAACCATAATACGTAAGTGGAAATGCCGGAATACGACTCTCAGCAAGCCTCGAACTGGCTATCCACTAAAGATTAACGACCATGCTGCTCGAAAATTGGTCCGAACAGTAGTGCAGAGGCCTCAAACTACTCGTGAAGAATTGAAGGATGATCTTAAGGCATCTGAGATCGAAGCCAGCAAACACATGATTAACAGGGCACTACGCCGTCTTCTCCAGAAACGTCACTTCAAGGCCAGGCTAAAGTATGTCAAAGACCATTTGAACAAGCCAGTAGCGTGTTGGAACTCAGTACTGTGGTCAGATGAAACCAAAATTGAACTATTTGGGAGAAACAGCACAAATCATGTTTGGAGGCAAAAAAACGAAGAGTATAAACCAAAGTGTACCTTAACCACTGTTAAGTTTGGAGGTGGCTGAATCATGGTGTGGGGATGTTTCAGCTCATCACGGGTAGGTAAACTTCACATCATTGAAGGAATCATGAATGGCAAGAAATATCGTGAAATATTGGAAGAGCAACTCCTACCTTCAGCTCGTTTGTTGAAATTGAAACGCGGATGGACATTCCAACAAGACAACGATCCAAAGCATACTGCAAACGAAACCAAGGAATGGTTGAGGATGAAGAAGATAAACATTGTAGAATGGCCAAGTCAATCTCCGGGCATGAATCCGATCGAAAACGTGTGGATGGAATTGAAATTGAATAGGTCCTAATAACATCACTGAACTCAAAGAAATTTGCATTGAAGAATGGAATAAGATTACGCTCGAAACTTAAAAAAGGCTAATAGTGAACTATTATAAGCGTATCGAAGCCATAATTAATAATAAGGGCTATGCAACGAAGTATTAATGTATGTATATATTGAAATGTGTTGTAAACTTTTGTTCACGTATTTATTATACATGTTCCTATATATTTTTCTATTGAATATTTGTGGGTTTTAGATATATTATTAACCTTTTTATACTATTGTTTGTATATATAGGCCAATTTTCGTAATTTTTCGTGGTCTATAAATGTGCACTCTGGTAATTTAATTAATGTGTTGTATTATTTTGCCCCACACTGTATACATGATTCAAGTCAAGTCTCGCATCCAATATAAACGAAGTTGTATTACTTTCCATAACCAATATTGGTTGTTGTTAGGCTTTTCCGCCTACTTGCAAAAATTATTTAAAGTATTTACATTATTTTAAAGTCTAAAAGAAAGATCTTCAGTGCATCGGTGAAGCGTTGCGTACACCATACTATTGTACGAGCTAGTGTCCAACAGTGCCTCACTTCTTGTGATAGTATAGTCCGTGGCACGTCGCATGTTTGCCACTTTGTAATCAGGATGTAAAGATGAAGATTTTCAGCTTGTCCTCCTCAGTGCACTCTTACCTCAATTTTTTTGTCAGACATCTCAGTTTTTGCGGCCCTGACTCAGAAGAGCAGCCACGAAGGCAGTGTGATTGCTAGCTCTGGGAATCGCTAGCAAGATATTAAGTTGTCATAATTAGCTGACTTCTACTTCCTCTCAGGAACACAAATACTGTTAACGAGTCGGCCACAAAGAAGGTTCATTTTTATGTGTTTGAATTGTAAATTGATTAATTTAACGCGCACCAATATGATCAATATTTTGAAGAGAATCTCATTGTGATTCGATGGGCGAATACTCTGGTTCGCTCTCCGATGAGCTACTGTCATGAATTATTTGCTTCTCGTTAAGAGGAGCAAGTTTGTGTGGGCTAAGGCCAATTCCCGGGCATATTTATTAACTCGGGGGCAGTTGGACCAAAATGTCGCAACGCATAATTTTTTTTTCTGTCTTCGTATTTTGTGTCTGTCATGTGGAGCCACCTATTAATATGTTGCGAGGACGACTGCCCACTTGACCGCTAACTTGTTAATTTCATGTCTTTAATTTGCCATTTTTTGTTGTCAACTGAACATGTCTGAGTGATATTTGTTTGTTGCTCTGGCATGAGGAATGGGCTTCAGTAAAGTTGCAAGATAGGGATGGGGCCTCAGGGATGGAAGGAATGGGGGGAGGATACTGGGTTGAAAAGTGACATGAGAAGAGGGCAAGGGAACGGGTTAGTTGGAGTAAAACATGTGTCGTATCATTGAAGCATGTTTGCTGATGTCAGCAGCAACTGCTGGTGTTCTGCCTGGCGTGTGCTGTTGGGTAAGAATTAAGATGTTTCAGTGATGACCAAATTGCTTCTATGGTGTTGCCCAACGTAAGTTATATCGAATTGAATGACCTTTATGCGGTCTTATTCTCTCCTTTCACTTTCTTTTTCTTTCTCGAAGTAATTTTTACCAGACTCAGTACTTTCATAACGACACCGACCCCTACTACCACAGTGCATGACAACGAAAGTCTTCCCCTACCTCACTTTTCTGCACTTTTTATCGTAGTTGTTCGCCCAATTTTAGGTAAGTTAGGAGTTTGTAGACATGTTCCCGATCTCTTTATTGGTTTCACCACTGCCGCAAAAACAGATAAGCTGTCAATAGAAATTTGAAATCTGTTTCTTCTCTTATAATAAGCATTTTGATTCTAGTAAAAGCAAAACTTTTTATATAAAAGTGAAATTTGAAAACTCCTTCCTCTTTGTTCCTTGTCAGGGATGTTTGAAATGGTGATGCCTAATTGCTTCTTATTCGAGTACACCGCTTGTTGACACAGTTCTAGGAGGAGTTTCTGCCGTCACAGTTGTTGGGAGAGAGGATGAAGGAACTCAATACAGTCTCGAGGAGCAATAATCTCTCGGAAACCTCAGCACAGTTTATTCGAGTTGGAAATTGCTGCTTTGCGCTATAATCACAGCGGAATCGACACGATGTAAAGACTTTCTGCCAGTCAGAATTAAATACATACGTTCTCCTGCTGAAACTATGTACTATTTACTTGAGGAACTACGTATGCCCTCAGTGATTTCTAGGATATGAGCAGTTGTTCCTTTAGTCATAGGTAATTTCATTACCAAAATAATAACATACTTCGAAATGTTTCTTTGAAACTGCATTTTTTAATTCGTCTGTTGAAAAACGTATCTGATTTTCTGAATCGTTTTTGAGTCGTTCATCCAATGAATTGTTACTGCTAATAGAAGTGCAAAATGACTTATACTGCAATAATGAACGCAGAGTGGAATATTATTTCGCACTATGATCAATGTACATTTTTCGCTTACTTACGACTGAACTGCTACTATGAAAGTGCAGTTTAAAAGAACTTTGGTCTCTTCAGGTGAATTCACATTTATTCAGCTGATAAAAGAGCACATCTCACTCGGAGAAATGTCAAAATAATCAAATTCAAAGAATTCTTTAAAACTATTCCTTTAATATTCAACTGTACAGACTCTACACTAGGTCGCTGTCTACACTCGATAAGGAACATGAAGGTCGTGCGATATACTAAAGTCAGGAGCCAGACTCTGACGCCAAAACATCCCTAAGAACACTGTCTAATTGTACGTGTGTCATGAGCTATCCAGAACTAAGCTCAGTATCCATGCCTTACTCTAATCGTTTCCATTCGCATGGGCACCCACCAGCTTCTGGACGGTAGGAGCTCAAGTGGTGAAGGTCGTGTACAACCTGCAAGATAATGACACTAGGTGACTCACTACTTTTAGATAACGTTGGTAAAATGTGACTCCGAAATGTACTATAGTTGCATTTTAAAGGAAAGTGAAAAGCAGCGGATACATTCATGTTCCTTCATTTGCATGGGATTTTATCTCTCAGACTTTTCACCTCTGTACATTTACCTATGCCCTTGTTTTTGTCTCATAGACACAAATTAGCGTAAACTATTTGATATTCATGATTTGCTGAAAGCTCTCTCTTCCAATTACTGCACCAATTGAACCATTAACGCATTTTAAATAACCTTCTAAAATGACTGTGTACTGAGTTTATAAGTTATCAATGTCATTGAGCTGTATACTAGCAATCATATGCGTACGAATGATACTGACGCGTATTTTATTGTTATTTTTCTTCTTATTCAACATATATTGTCCATGCAAATTGCTGAACTGCGAACTGTACACTATCATAGTACAAATCCCAGAGCATTGACTGCCGTCGACTGATACTGCGATTGATCACGGACGTTGTCTTGTTTGCGATAATCAACATGAAAGTGCAGTAGAAATTTGTTACAGAGACTGAAGTATCTTGCATCTTGCTGACAGAAAACTCAGAAAATGCAAACCAAGTGATGAAATTAAACTCGAATTTTATCTTGTAATTATATCTCTAAGGCCATGCAACTCGCTGTGTTGACTCTTATTTAAGCAGACATCATGAGCCAAGTTGAGTCTTTCATGAATGCATAACAATGCCTCTACATGCCTACCAGTGAGCTTCGTTAGCCATAGTGCGAGGTGGGATTGTTGTTTACCAAGTGCTAAAAGTCCTCACAGAACACCGTTGAGTAGCATACAGCTCCTGTGGCATCCGGTATAGACCTGAAGCGTCTACCCGACTATGGAAGTCCAGCGGTAAATAATGTTGCATATTCATGTCTCAATTGCAACAATAAGAAGTTTCAAGAACATTTAGTCAAACTATTACTTTCTGGAATTCAATTATTTTTATTTCTGATTACAAATATATTTTTACAAAAAAGTTGATTCAAATCACCAACTTAAATAGTGCTGTTATTCAACGTAGTTGTTCCTTTGTTGATGATGGTGTCGTTTATGTTCGAATAAAATATTTCAGTTACTGTAGCATAAATACATCTCTCAACTGCAAGTCAAATAGAAATTAGCCACTTCACAGTCACAAACTGGTTTTAAAATGAGTATGAAATTGCAAAGCAATCCTTAACAATCTATTCCCCTTTAGTTTGACTCATTTATTTCGTGTAGCTCCTTCATGCACATGTAAAAATATACTTTCTTACAATCCAAATTATTTGGCCCTTCTCACGTCTTGATCTAAAGTCCCTAGTCCATTGTAAGATGATTGAATTGTACTCATTTACAGACAACCTGCTATGTCGTCAATGGGCTTTGTTAATTAGGACTTGATCTATTGTACACGCAATATAGATGTGAGTTCAGATCATGCTTACTGAACTTTTCATCGGGAGTCACAATTGTCGATCATTTGTAAATTCTTCAATTTATTAAAATGTGTTTTTGCAATAATACACTGCTTTCTCATTGCGTTAAATTTCTTCAAGGTTTTGGAAAATTTCTGTATCTTTACAATCGGGATCGCAGAACGTTTTTCTTCGGTGCGAATATTGTAAATATCAGACATAAAAACTGTCGCTAGCCTCAAAATATTGAACATACTCACCAGAATAAGGGCAGGACAACATGTTAAAGCTATCAACCATAATACATAAAACTTAATCGACAGTGACTTTTAACTTTTCCTCAGATCTACAAAATATGTAAGCTCTGATTGCTTATAGTTAACGTTCATCTCACTTCACTGGTCTTCATTAACGTAGATAGCAAAAGAGTGTATCCTTGAGAGTGTAGCGCCGTCTCGCTGCCGCTGTGAATTGAAATCGTGAGAGCGGCCAAGGAAGCGCGTTACATGCTGTATCTCGGCCCAACCTGAGGTGCAGATAGTTGCTCCGTAACCTTCCAGATACCATTGTTTCCACTGCAGGTCGTCAGTGCAACATCCTAGGACCTTGCTCTTCACTCACCGTGATCTTAGCGCTAATTTTTGGGCGACTAAAGTTGTGTGAAGAGTCGCAGGAATTTTTGTGCTCACGGTGGTCCGATGGGAGATATTTTAATGGTGCTTTGTTCGCCTAAGACCATCCTCCTGTGACCCGCATATGGCAGCAAGAAGTGAGGTTTAAAAGTTTCACAAAATCGTGCTAGTATATCGCATATTTGAAATACTAATTTGTTTTTTCTTAGGTGACACATAAGAAACTTATGCAAAGTATCAATAAAGCGAAGCGTTGGTAGCAAGGATACTTGGCAGGCATAATACTTAGTTTACAGAGTCTCGTCTGGCGTTGCTAAGGATGTCCTTATTGCCCTTCTGTCCACTCTTGTCACAAGATACGATCATGAACATGTGCACTGTCTTCTATGATCCAAAGAAAAGAGCAATCTGACTTAATCTCCACTGGATGATGAACAGATCATAAGGCCTTCAAATGTTAACGTCTCTCTGATGGCAACATAAATAGCAATGCCAGTATGCTGTCTACTCGCATGGATGAATTACATCCTCTGTACTGGCTAGACCTTGCATACATGCAGTGCTAAGAACTATTAGGGTGTAGTTCCGTAGTGCTTCCATTGTAATATGATACAGATCGAATGCAAGAAAAATAAGAACCCTTGCTTCTTCTTTGAAACTCCTCTCTCTTATCTTCTAAACTGCTTTATTTATGATATAGGAGACCAATACCAGCATGTTTTACGCAGTTTACATTCATATTTTTGTGGTCATACAAACATGTTTTCAGATAAAAGTTTGAACACTTTTTACACTCAAAAATAATAATAAAAAATTAAAAAGAACACTTTAGGATATCGTCAAATTTTTGGTAGGCGATTATGGCATACAGAAGGACTGTATGTAGTCAAGTGATGAAAACACTTTTGTACCCAAGAAATTTATGCTGCCGAGGCAAGGAAAAGTCGAGGCAATATTCTGAAGTCAGCGCGATATGTAAACCTTAGAGGAGAGAAGAGAAAATTAAGACGAATTGCAAAAATTGTATTTATGTTAGAAAACAAACCTACCACTAATAGATTCTGAGTACATCGTACAAGATGAGATTGTCAAAGCTTGGCGAGTAGATTTTAGCAGTTTGAGGTTTTAATTCGGCATCAATAGTTTTGACTTCTTGTAGTGTCGATCATTTTTTTTGCGGGTTGTCTGATATTTCTACAATATTGTCATTTTTAGAAGGCCTTTATCAATAGTAAGTATGAGTGAGACTGCTGCAGATTTGAAATAGGAGAGTTGATTAATCGGAGATTTGAATTCAAGCGATTAATTCGGTGTCATCAAATAGCCACACAAAATCTGTCGCCCGCGAATGACCTCATTTTAAGAAGAATCAAATGTACAATTTACTAGTTTTTCTGTCACTCGTGGATGTTAATTTGGGCACTCGTAGGTATTTCCCTTGCTACGGTATTTCCTCCTGTCAGCTTCCATAGACACTTGGCAGGACTGCATAGTGATGCCGTTTGGCTTTAATGTTCTTTTGGACATGTTGAGTCGCTCTGGACAGTTGCACGAAATAAAATTGTATTTGCCGTTGGATGTCGTCCATGACAGAGAAGATTTTATCATCCTGGAAAGATATTGTTGTGGCTGACGGGAGAATTACATTGGTTCGTGAAATTTTCCCCATCTCTGACGTGGTGCGTGAAAGTCTAGTTTAAAATTGAACTGTGCGTGTTACAGCACAGTACAGCACCAATCTTAGACTGACTGGATGCTGGAGTATCTAAAATCAGTGCACGAGTAATTTCTATCTCGCATGACATGCCGCAACGACAAGTGCGTCAAAATCAGCCACTCGAGACAGTAACGAAACACTGTGGGAGGTATATGTAAATAAATACAGTGTGAAAGAGCACAAGCCTAACCTGCTGTCAGTTTGAATTTATTATAAGTTTCTTAACGACATGAACCCCACGAATTTTTCAATGTCGATCATACGTAAATTGAATTATTACATTTGTTTTCTAAAGTTAATGTCTCCATTTTAGAAGAACTGTCTCATAAAGATGCACAAATTGAGTTATAATACATCAGCGAACTGCAAAATCTTTCTAGAATTTTACGAAACGGAATCGCCTGTTTCTCAGTTGGAGTGTTGCAAGGGGAACCAAGTTTTGCTTCTACCATGCATCCTCAACACAGTTGCTAACAGTTGACTTGATGCTGGTTCAGTTGTTGACTTGATGCTAGTACGCTGAAGATCGCCTATGCTAGTTTTGTGGTGAGTCTTGCTGCTTCTGTAACCGTCTCCGAGGTTGTAGTGTATCATCTCGTCTTTCCTATGACCTACACGTACGAAAGAATATTGCAAATAGGCTAGTTCATTAAAAAATTATTGGATGAACTGGCAGTATAGGTCGATTTTTAAAGTTTGTACCTACTTTTTTTTTGACGCTCTAGCTCATGCTTTGAAGAGCACACGGGCAACTGCAGTGGACCACGTCGTAACTCCATGTTCATGCGACCGCCGAGCTGGCAGCGCAAGTTTTATTTTGTGCTAAATTGAGCAGAGTGTCAAGAGACTCTGCTCGGATCCCTTATTTGCAAAGCTTCTTTTTGCTGAGCAGATCATACGAGCAAGAACATGATTAGATCCCCGCCTGCTGAGATCTCAGAGCTAGAAGCTCACTTCTGGCGTGTCTCGTTGCGCTGCAAGCTCACGCCTGCGTAAACCGCGCCACTGCGCGCGACTGCTTGGGTTGAATGTAATGCTGCACAAACATGGGTTCATCGTTAGCATCCTCATTAGTTCTAGCTTCGTAGAAATTTCTCACCGTCAAATATGTTTCAGATTCATTGTATATTCAGAAGCTCTCAATTTCACACAAGAAGCATTATCCGTAGGCGTGTGTGTATGTGCGGTAGTAACGCGGCTTTACCGTTCTGGCCAGTGACTTCATGAAACGCACGTAACAATGACAGTTGTTCCTCATGCCTACATACTTCTCCCCAGCTAGTGTGGTGCCCTCGCCGGACTAACCTTGTCCTCCGCTAGCACTTGCCAATTAAATTTAATCTCAATTTTCAGATCCGCTGAGTAACATTAATTCATTATTAAACCGTTTTTGACATTTGTTTCGTATTATCTTCTTCCTCGTGGATGTGAAATTCAAATTTAGTTCGTATCCCTTTCCCAACATTTTCCTCGGGGGGAAATATTGTTGGATAATATGTTTTGTCATATTTTTGACAATGGTTTCGGTAGTATTTTAAGTTGTGCTCTTATTGCTTTGAAATTGAATGAAACAAAGTACTCGGAATTAGGAGCTCACGTAGTGTTTTCATCTCCTAATTTTTTTTAATATTCGTTATTTTGTCTTTGTTGATTTCAGAGTTATGCGAACGTCGAGCTTATGAAGATATAGTTTTACTGGGTCGTGCATAATTCGTTTTGAAGAAACCTTCCCGCTTCTTTCACTTCTTTACTAAGGCAGGTAGAAATAGTTTTGTGGGGAAGCTGCTTCTTCATCATTAACAGAATATTATTAGTTCGTAAAAATCAGCAGATCTACATGACAGTACTGGGATCCCATGCAATGTAGATATCCAGTGCTTGAGTTTTTGACACATGTTGCTAATGTGTTTCAAATTTTGTGGCGTACTTTCTTGCTGTGAATTATCTTATTTATCGTTTGCAGCAATTTGAACTAAGAACTCGATAAAATCGGCCAAGTAAAGTCGGCTGGAGACTTCTATAGAGGCTTAAACCTGCTTCAGGTTTCTTTACAAGTGTGCGTAAGAAATAAACTGCATTTTGAAAATCTTGCTAATAAAACTATCAAGATGAACATGTGAAGAACTTCATACGCATATCATTCAAAAAACTGTTTGAATGTATTCTTTGAAGAACGGATAGGACTTTGCTTTCAAAGTAATACGTATACTGCCTGCAGTTTGTAGTCTTCCGATCAGGAGGATTGTGTCCTACACGCGATCTTCAAATTATTTAAACTTCGGATCGCGTGTTTTGTTTTCATTACGAGGATCAAGCTATCGATTTTTGAGAAGGACGCAGTCACCTATGATTTAGTTTTAACCGCTCTAGGGAAAATACAGAGTCGTGTGGAAGAGATATATTGCACATTTACGTTCTGTACCACAGTAAAAAAATCTATTTAGTAGCAAAAGCTACCTTGATCCTACCAACATAAATCCTGTATACTGTGGAGATTAAGACTGGATACTGAAGGAATAAAACATGAGTTCCTTGCTGATAATGCGTGAATTCTGAATCGTAACCTGTGTTTACCAGTAATAAAACTTCGGTCCTGCTGATATGAAGCATAGATTGTGAAGGGATGACACCTTGATCCTGCATAGATAAAGTCTAGATCTTGAAAAAAAAAGGGTTGTACAGATCATATGAGAATTTATATCCTACATGGTGAAGATCTATTTTATGTGCTCATAGCGAGATGATGATTAAGAATGAAGAACTGAGGTTCGTATCTTGCACAACCAGTCCCAGAACCCGCAGGATTACATAGACCTGTGCCCCTCGGCATCAGGTAGTGTGCTCATCCTCTTCAGAATTATGCCCTGAACCCTGCTGACGTGTTGTCCAAGTCTTGACCTTGAGGTACAGGAAGCGGCCGTGTGAGGCTCGTCCGCCCCTCCGCGGGGGTTATCACAGTTGACCACCTCTTGGGGCGCCCACGTTGATCTCTCTCCTTAATTGGAGCACGCTCTTCGTCATTAGAGCGTCGGAATGCTCTAGGTTGTCTAGAGGCCTTATTAGCAACATTCAGGGGCGACTAGTTAACTATAAGCAATGCTATCTATCTTTGTTGCTCACTGGCCTAGACTCGACCTTTGTTTTGTTCCTGCGTTGTTTTTCCTTAACGTCCAATTACTTATTCAAATCTTAAGAAGAAATAGGTGCGTTTGTTAGCCAATGACGAACAGTAGCATTTTCTTTTGTGACTCCACCACTCCTTGAGATCGAAACGTGTTGCTGCAGACCAATTGACATTCATGCTGCGTTCTTGCTGGCGCTTTGATTCACAATATTAATATATTAAATATTCTGCCTTCAGAGAAGCAGCAGAGTACACACGACTTAAGTGTCGTATCTTCAGCTTGTTCTCCAGCATTGATGATGCTGTTAAAATATAAGTTGTCGTCATAAAGTAGTTAAAAGTAAACTGAAATTTATTCGTTAACGTTTCATCTACAATTGTTGTAATGATGGTTAGCTATGAAACGCCAGTCTAGAAATAATTATTTAGTATTGATACTATGAACTCAATCTGTGACTACTTTTCATTCACTGGAAAAAAATTTATAATAAAAAATTCGAGTCGTTGAGCTTTCTTTAGAATGAAACCTCGGAAAACTGTTTAGTTTTACATTGACTGAGTC
Organism: Trinorchestia longiramus; assembly: GCA_006783055.1. Lineage (NCBI taxonomy): Eukaryota > Metazoa > Arthropoda > Malacostraca > Amphipoda > Talitridae > Trinorchestia > Trinorchestia longiramus. The sequence goes on from VCRD01000369.1 coordinate 101,097, forward strand.
GAGCTCTTTCATATTAAACAAGTCAAGAGGGCATACTGCAATGGTTGAATTGGATTCATGAAACTCATATCCAGCTTTTGAACCTGATCTCGCGTCACGATTACGAGTTCTTACTACACTTCTTCCAGCAAGTTTTCTGCTCGTTCTGAGTATCACAGCCATGTTAAAGCGTAGAATAATGCTCTTAATGAGCTGTAGCATCCGTGTCTCTTGTGCTTATGTGCATCTAAATTTATTCCATTAATGTCCTGTACCATCCGTCACGGCTTTATGTTTTGTTGACACCCCAAGCCAATCAGGACTTTACAAAGCGATGCAAAATTCGAGACATTGGGCAAGAATGTCATAATTTTATTCAATTTTATGCATGAAAGTTTTCAAACCTATGTCATTATGAGGGATCGAAACGTTGACTAGCATTGGTGATTTAAATATAAATAACAATTTTTTAGTTCTTATCTTAACACATGTTCCCTTCAGAATTATTACGTATAATTAAAGTCAAATGGATGAAATGAAGTGGAGAAATGCTTGAGGACTGAATGGACCGCTCTTCTCTCGGAACGTCCTTAAATCTAGCTCTGATTATTATCGCCCATCCATGCAGTACAAATAGTGTGGCATACTTCTGGCAGACCACACACTGTGTTGTTACTCGGGTAATCTGGGTAGAATGTTACACACACTGAGGCTTTCTTTTAATTGTTATTTGTTAATAGAGTTTAATTCATGATGCATTTATTACTGCATTTAGTAGCAATGTTGATTAAGGATATCTCTCAGACAGGTCTTATTTTCTTTATAATTTCTAGAGAAGTGTGTACGCCATTTCAGACAAAACTGGTAGAAGTTAATTCAATTTCTCGCCCTATTTTAGTCTTTTTTACCGTTTTTCACTGTGAGACTCGTTCCTTTTCATATTTTGAATACCCTGCTGCCACACGCTTATTGAAGAAAAGGATATAAAGTAAGAGCTGTTTTACCCCCTCCTTCCCTCCTTCAATTGAGTCTTTTAGCTTGATATTAATATAATATTCATTAAGGTCATTCATATATTAAATGAATGCACAAATCTGTGTCGTCCTCCGTGGTACGTTATAGACATAGCGGGCTTTTTTGATTAATGGTAATACTATCATACTTACACGGCATGGGACTTCGGTATTGAACCAAGAATGGGCCAAACGGCTCGTTCCTATTGCCTTATTCTATTCTACTGTAAACTTATTTTAGGCCCGAGTCGGTTTACACACTAAAGCTTTTGCCTTACTTAAATAATCAATCAGCAGAGGATCGTCACTTCGCTACTCGGAAACAAGCCCTCACCTGATGATTGTTCTGTAAATCAGCGAAGTAAATTTTTCTTGCTAATGTTGACATTCCGAGAAAGTTCAGACCTCTTGAGTCTTTTCTTCTACATGCGTGGCTGCACTTCTAAAATGCTGGGCATCTACCATCGCTTTTTTGTGATGTACAAAACAAATGGAGCTTTTCCTTTTCGATATTGTGCGTGATGTACTACACAGAGATTCGTGTATAGCCGCCCTAACAGTGTTGGATGTTCTGACAGACGACTGAACAGAGAATATTATACGACCTATAAAACACTTGCCCAATTTTCATCGGGAACAGTGCGACCTTGTGAACTGCGATTGTTTTGAAGCTTTGGGAAATTTAACCTCTCATCAAAAAGCGCTTTATGTGCCTTAGTTGGGTGTGATAAGTGTGTGTGACTAGTTCCCATGCATCGAAAACGCAAAAAAGTGATGCTGATTCTGCCGCTCGATTACGCTGCACTTGCTGCTCAAGGATCATTGAAGTGTATGCCTATCTTACAGTTTCTCTTCAATGTAAGGTGTTCGCTACTGCAGTCAACGAATAAAACGTCTCAAGCGATACATGGGTAGGGTGATATATGCTATTATGCATAGAAATCAGCAGTACAACAGAACAGCTCCACTATTGATACCACTGAAGATATGCGAGTGTGTCATTAGAAACTATGTCAGATGAACAGTGCCTAGAGTAAAAATATGGGTATCGTGTTCTGTGTTGTTGTATAGTCATGTCAAAAGAAGTGTTACGGTCAACAGCTACAATCACTATAATGGTTCTAAACAAAATTTCAAACAAGAAACCCTTGGCAAGGATTGTTTCTTGTGCAATAGTCGTACTTTTTTATTTTCAGACGGTGTTGAAGTGATGTAGAGATCCATAGAATATGATTGAAGGTTGTGATCTGATTGCTCGTCTTCATGCTCACACAAAAAAGTTCAGTTGTGGGAATAACAGTTCAAGCGCTGATTTAACAGTGATTCGATAGAAATAGGGCTTTCATTAAATACTAGTAGGCCTGCACGTTAAAAAATTCATTTGCTCTTTTTTCTAAAAGAGCATTTTGTTGTTGAGGTAAGCTCTTTTATTCCCTTTTTTGATTTGTCAGTCGACATCGTCTTTTTGAAGGAGTTTCTATATTGAAGAGGAAAAAGGCTAATAACTAATAAAAAATAGAATATTCTATAGAAATTCTGCTGCTTTGTACACCACAATGCGTAAAATACATGTATACCCGTTCCATTGAGAAGTCAGTGCCCTTAAGACACGCATGTGAGCAAAACGTATGTTTCTATTCCCGTCCTACTCTCTTTTTCCGTTTCACATCCTATCCCTAGGCACATCCTGTTTGAAACTCTCCCACACATCTTTCCTGCTGGCACCAGGTGAGCAACCGACCGAAGGCGATATTTAGCATACGATAAGCATTTTGTTTCAGTTTCTTAGTGTTTATTTGAAATTAATTTTCCCTATCAGATTCAGCAATTGAAACAGGAAATATATTTTTAAATAAATACACGATGGCTTCTACCCTATAGTAAGGATATTTTACGTACAACGTGCATGAACCATATCGATAAATAATACAGGGAACGTTTTACTGTTTTTTGTATGGTTCATAAAAATGCAACTATATTGTGTGAACAATTGGGGATGGCAAATTGTCGAATGTGAGCATGTACTTCACACTCCATTTTCCTAGAATGAAAAGCCCCCCTCAATGTTTACACATTTTTTTACTATTTTCAAGCGGGAGCAACCATAAAGTAAAGAATAATACTGAAGTTTTTGTTTTGTCCTTGTTGTAGATTTTTTGAATATCAAAATCCTTTTACTTCGTTTGTTCTCATATTTTTTTGTTTATTCGGATTCTAATATAATTTCTTGTTGACAAACTTACGCTTCGTATTATTTTTTATCGTTATTTTATTCTTAATTAATTATAGATGTTTACCCTACAAAATTTTTCCATTATCTATATTGAACATTGAATTAAGAATTAAAGTACAGAAAACCTAGATGACGTACAACATAATGGTACGAATTGAGACATGACGCACAAAGGAAACTCTTTGGCTTGCTGATGTACAATCCACCTGAGCGTGGTTTAGTACTCAGTGTGTAGCGAAAATACTTGTGTTGAGAGGTATGCGATTGGGATGCAGTTTCTGTAAATGCTGCGTATCACTCACAACGCTTACTTCACTCAATCTGTTGGCAAGCGTGCAACAGTTGTGCTTCCCTAATGAATGTGGCATGTTGCCCAAAAACGTGCTGTGCTACGTCATTCAATGTTGCTGCGTCGCAATCACGACAAGCCATCGTTTTTGGAGAGACCGTGGGTGCACCCAGCAGAAATGCAACGCTGGTGTACGCTCTGGGAACACCGTTCACTCAAGTAATATAGTCAAGTCTTGATGAATATCAGTTTCTTACAATTTATGAATTTTATGCGTAAGTTTTATTTTTAACGATGTGGTAAATCTTGCAGCTGTTGCTACTAAACAATAGCATTATGCATCACATACAAGTAAAGTGCACCACAGGGACGGGCTAATGGCATTAGTTCCAGGACGATGGTTGTAATAGACCTCATCTGATAAGCATTGCTCTTCTTCACAACTGCGTGGACAACGAGATCACCTAGATACACTGGTGAGGTGCGCCCTGTAGGGCTGGGCAGTACTACATGTACTCCTCCAGCAGATGACTTGCCGATGTTGGTGACTCACGATAGTGACCTTGCATGCAGCTGTGGCTCCTTGCTTCCTCTTGTTCTCAACAATACGCGCAAGCTGCCACCACCTCTTCCCGTGGTGAACAATACGCACTCTTGCTCAATATGTCGTCCCATCATCATTATATTCAGCAATTCAAGAGGCCGTTACCAACAATTGAACAATTGTTCACTGTTGAACAATTGAACAATGTATGCGCACATTTGCAGCACGCATCACACATTAGTAATACGTGCGCACAGACGTCACGTAATCCAACCACCAGCTCCCGATGTGCTGTCCATTTCGTCGTCCAGCATAGAACGTTTCATGCTGTGTTTGAGGTATTAAACCATATGTACAAATATGGCTTGTATTACGCTTTATTGTTTTATTTTATTGACAAAATGATTGTAAAATTTTGTTGTGTTATTTTATTTTATTCACAAAATTGTACTACTAATCCCTTAAGTCTGTCTCACTACAATACACTGTTGAATTTCTCTCTGTCTCCTCATTGCTCCACTGTCATAATACTGCAGTTGGTAATTTATTTCAAGTCTTATCCTGAACTCGTGAGAACTTTGCTAACGAGTGTTTCCATGCCGTCGGAGCTGTCGAACACGGAAAAAAAGCGGTGCTCTCTCAACCGGTCCCTGCATTGACGGCCGGATCGTGGCCGTGGGCCGCGGGGTGTTACCTAGGCATTATAGAGCTGGTGGAGTGAGCCTATTACATTGTTATGGAAGTGTGGTGTAAGGAGGTACAGCTATTCCAGTAGCTTGTTGATGTGAAATGATTGCAGCAATGTGCGAAGCTGTAGGTTTTCCAGTAACTTGTTAATGTGTAATTATTGCAGCGATGAGGGAAGCTGCAGCTGTTACGGGGACTTGATAACATGAAACAGTTGCAGTAATGTGGACACCTCAGCTGTTGTAGTAGCCTCGCTCCTTGAGAAGGTTAGTTTGTTTCAAGGTGCTACAGTGAACTCCTTAATATATGATTGTTGTAATATATGATGGTACTACAGGTGTTTCAATGAATCAATTGCCATGGCAAGTTACAACATTTCCTTGTTCAAAAGTTAATGTCTTCAGTTCCTACTTATAGTCACAACTGCTCCATCAATTTCTAACAATGTATTTGTTGTTACGACAAGGCATCTTCTTCCATTTGATTACAGTATTGTGCCTCAGTGTGGCTTTTCATGTCGTGCTATGTTGGTGAGAGGTGCTGCAGATGTCCTACATGGGCCCCAAGACTTCCAGTTGATGAGCTCTTGCGCACTCCCGTCTCTATTGAAGTGGTGGGGTAGGGTGTGCATGTGAGAAAGCCATCGATCTATGAGAGAAGCTGTCAGGAGCTAATGGCTAACCAGCGACGCTCATCATCTGCTTCATGGAAAAGGAAAGAATAGAAAAGATTGGATCATGAGGGCTCCCATCTCCGCTTCTGCCAAGCCTCCGGCAGTGCCTGTCACCAGTCACAGAAGGTCCTGAAACTGTTGCTGCACAAGCTTTCAGGAGTTTTACTTATAAAATTGTGCCCCAATTTAACCATTTTCACTTCATGAACGTCCAGATATACGATAAGGCGACTATCATTAGCATACCTTCAGAATAAATGAATAAAATTGAACGTCTTGACCAGTCGGAATTTGCAATGAGACAACGAAAGATTGTCTCACACTGCAAAAATGAAGAATGATCATCCTGAAATCTTGCACTCGAGCAGGGATTCGCAGGAAGGACATGCCCACTGCCTGTTCGAAAAAAAGAATATTAAACAGAAGAAAATCCGTGAATTAATTTGAGAACTAACCTCACAGAAGATTTTGACAACCAGACCTGTTGAACCTTTCATTAGTAGTCTTGTCCAAATTTGAGCAACATTACATATTTTTGGAGCGCTAACTCTACTTATCACAAAAAGGTGCTCAATGGAAAAGCCAAGAACTCGTATTCTACAAGAGGGTTCATTTCTCACAATACACAAAAAAACAATCAGCGCACCCGATCCCAGATGATAAAAACGTTAACATTTCCAACTGCTAGCTTACATTTGAAGTTCTAAATCAAAGTGCTCTGTGCTCAATAAGTTTGAAGTCGTGGGAATCTCTTTAAAGTAACCCAATACAGTTCACTGGCAATTTCTAATATTGTTTTCCGTAGATGTCTTCTCATAAAACTACTTGTTCTATATGGGACTTGTGGATTTGTCTTGAGATGTGCGCTGCTCAACCAACTGCGCTAGATTTGAGAGTATGTTGCGAGTCGAACCTATTCTTCTCCTTCTGAGTATCCAACTTGAATTCCGGTGAACTCTCGTACTGTGTACGCTTTCGTACTGTTCTCATCATCTTCATTTTTCGTTTGTGTGCAAAGTGAGCTACAAGGTCAAAATATTATTTCTGATCCAATTCGTTTGAGCCATTATATGAAATATGACGTATTATAGCATGAACTGACTGCAGAATTCGCGATTGTAAATACACTTCGTTATCGATAGTATGTATTAGCCATTAATTACCATTTTTACACTTATTGTTGGCTAGTAGCCTCACTATTGCCACTACATATTTAAATTGAGCAAACGTTTTTTTTTGCCAAGTTGAATGCTCATGCAAGACTTTTCAGAAATGTCTCAAAATACAGACTGAATTTTTCTCTTCATAAATTGAAAGCAAAGGTTCCAGTTTCAAACAAGGTGAACCAACAAACAATTTTTCAGTGACCCCTTCTAACAAGCAGACCACTTTTTAATTTAGTGTCCATAAAGTGTAATGGAAAGTGAAGTTTCTTCCCTAATCCGTATTGATTTGTAGATTGTAAGTTTGACAGTTTAATTTTCCGTTGTTGATGTATCTTTGGGCGAGTTCTCTTCCATCTAAGCTCAAAGCCCTTCCAGGCCTTAAACCTCAACTTTCAAAATTACACTCGTATACTTTATGGCTACAGGATTGTCTGTTGCTTTTTGTGTTCATATATTTTTCTGTTTTGTTAATTAATTTACTACAAAAATTGTAATTCAAGTTCAAGATGGCCTAAGTGCCTGCGATCGATTGAAAATCGGTCTCATTATTGTGATAAACTTTATCAAGTTTTGCTTAACGATCATTGATTGCGAAAGGCAACAAAAACGTCTTTGTTTCAACTCTTAACAATTGGTGGACTTTCTAGCACGCAAGTAAATGTCATCCAAAATGTAACTTCAGGTAACTACACTGTATGAAGTGCTTTTGATACTGATGTGCCATGAGTTTGCGTTGGTCACTTGAAGTTTGCGAACAATGTAATGATATCAGAAAGGGGTTGTGTGTTGAAACACCGATGAAAAAGTTGTAGTTGCAAAAAATTTACGATGTAAGTTAAATTTTCAGACATTCAAAAAACTGAAAATTGCCGCTAGATCAAGGCTGTTTGTAAGTGTATGCCTCTAAATTTCAGAATCTATGCAGTTCAATTCTGCTAAAAGTGCCATTAAAGGTGTCAATCCTGGGTTTAAAGTGTTTACTTTCGTAAATGCAGTGATAACGTCACTCGCTTTTGTAGACACTCTATGTCTTCACACCCACTGACGATTGATTACGAGGCAGTCCTTCGTTTGCGCTTCTTTGCATATGTTTATTTCAAGAAGTAACTCGGTGATGTGTCTGAAGTGTCTGGATCTTGTCGCACGTTCAGTATCAGCTTGTAACTTCTCGTCTCATTAAGCTCCTCAGCAGATGACGTAACGGCAGACCGCTCTCTGGACGCTTGCTGGCGCTCGAAGAGCGACTCACCGTACTGCTCCAGGCCGCTTTAATGCCAGGTTCTGCAGCGTCATGCCACAAGTCTCTGGGCGCATAGAGGACATTAGGGCCTAGCCAGTTCGAGTACATGCAGTGAACATTTGAACTACTATGAAATTAATTATATATAAACGGGTACTTAGAAACTGACGTGGCGTCTCAACAGCCTACGACATTGTATTGTAGATATGAACCATCTGAGACTCTGAAATAAATCGGCCTTGCTCTAGTCACTCTGAAGAATAGCTGTCAGATCCTTACGTAATCTGGGTTAGCTCCTCTGCTCATTTGACAACCTCATTGTACTGGGTCTGCATGTCTTATGCTTGACTCTATGCTGACTGTCTTTGAACGACTGGTTGAGAGTTACTTCATATCGTTGTAGAAATGCTATCCTTTCTTCTGAGGTTTTAAAGCGATATTCTGCTTCAGCCAATGTTGTAACCTCGTACATTTGTTTCATTGTTTATGCTCGTAATTTCAACCGAACCACCAGATTAACAAATATTCTCTGCCCTGAGCTTCATACATACATGAGTCAATGGGAAAGAGTTTATTGGATTGAAAGCTTCTCTAAATTTGCACCCGGTATAAATTTACGAATTTTCGAGATTATAAATCCTAGATCTGCTACTTGTATAACTCTTCATAGATTTGTGGTGTCGGTTATTCTGCACCAGCTGCATTTAATTAAAGAATTGGCAATTCGTCCTTTCTTTTCTTGTTCTTGAACTCATTGTTATACCAATAAACAATCCTAAAAACTAATTACCACACCAGCAGAAGTCACTGCCTTGCTATTTTCATATTGAATTATACTTTTTGGCCCGTAATTTTTCCTCTTCATTCGTATTAATAATAGATTTTAATTGTTTCATTAGAACTTAGGATTATTTAGTTATTTATGTAGTTATTTTCAAGGTACTTGGAATAAATTTCGAACGAGTACTGTACATCAGTATTCAGCTATATGCTAATGTCTTGACCCAATTTTAAGTTAATTGTCTAGAACTTCGAAGGTTTTAAATCATTTTGACCCTGCTTCCCATTTTGCTCGCCTCATATTTTCCAGTTATTCTGTGACAAGTTCTTTGCGTGCATCGGTCTAGCTAACATTTTTCGTAAGTGGAATTTCTGAGGCAAACTCTTCCGCTAATATTTGGCAAGGCATTCCTTTGGTGTCTTTCCCAGACACCGCCTCTCCTCCTTACCCCTATCCTCCTCCTCTGTGAGGACCTCACATGGCCTGACCTTACCCGCCTCATTGCTTCCTTACCCACAGAAATTCCTGCCCATCCGACTATGCAAATGCATATCGCAGCGTAACCACCTTTGACTTCATTATGACGACACTTCATTTGAAAGTAAAATCGGACATCCTATCTCTCTGCCTCACTGGCCAACTCGGCCAAAAATTATTTTTAGGCCAGAATTTTGCGAAAAATTTGATTTTTTAGCGAATGCAAAAGGAAGTAAAAACAGCAAAATGGAGCGGCTGCGTGTCATGATCGCGGTTAGATCTGACTGTGCTGGTCTTATACGAGCAAATAATATCTGCCCTTACTCAAATAAAATACAGGAAAGAGAAATTGGAGGAAGTTGCGTGTCACTGATGAAATATAATTTCCCCAAAATGTCCTAACATCAGGTAAAATAAGATACCCTACAGTTTGTACAGTCAGCTAAATTGCCTGGCTGTTTGGCACACATTTTTCGCTCGTCCTCATCTGCCATTGGCGGTTTATGACACTCATACGCGTTATAGACGACTCCTCTTCATTTCGCCTTTTTATTGTGGTGCGCTATAACAGTGGCATGCCTGAGATGACTCTTAGTGCTAAATTATATACTTTAATCGTAGAGATTTATATTTAGCTGTACGCTTATATCGTTTTGATAGTGACTTGTAATGCGCATATATGCAGCTTATTTATTTTTGTGAGAGCACCACGCTAAAATTAGAAAATATTCAAGCTAAGACCAATAATTTATTAAAAAATAATGTATTATTCCAAAATGCAGAAATATGTGATTTATTCTGGCTAGTGCATTTCCGAAAGCTTTTTAGGAAGCATGATCAAAATACTTTTAGGAATAAATAATAATTTAGGACCCTGACCGTGAAACTCGGTGAGTTACCCAGTTCCCCGTGGTAGATTATTCGGTGTAATCTAGCCCTTACTTCTGAGATCTCCACGCCTTGCAACTGATGTTGGAACTATACTAAATGCTTGCTCGATTGCGAGCAAGAAAATGGCTTCTTAATGGTTCTATTTCTGACTGGAATGCGAAGTCTTAACGAGCATTCAACATTCAGCGTCCTCGTAAGACCGAAAGAATCTGAACGCGCTGAGTGCTGATGTGAGCCTCCCTCGCGTTAGTGCAGGACGGCACCAGAGCATTTTTTTGTGCAGTGCTAAGTCGGTACCTAGTCTGGAACTAAACGTTTTTATGCTGCTACAATATAAACAATTTTACTGTGAGTATAGAGATAAATATGTATACTATTTTTTCGATTTTAACCTTTCCGACGGATTTCAATGTCATTTTAAATGGAAAATAAAACTTCTGAATTTAAAACATTAGCTGCTTTATTTTACGTATGGTAACTTTGTACCCAGCAATTTTATGCCAGGTAAGACATTGATTGGAATTTTTTACCGTACCATCAAAGAACCTTTTCTCAACATGGGCACTTACCTTCAGTCTTGAGGTCAACCCCATGCAATGTAACATGACTTTCAGTCCTTTTAATTCTAAATCGAATTTCTTTCTGCACAATGTCTTCCTGCAATATCACTACGAAAGAAAATACTACATCTTAGCATAAAACTCTCCCTATTAAATGACATAAAACTCCTCAAATCACTTCACATTGCTTGATAGAAACTTCTGAAACAAGAGAGATGGAGGAAAAGCCAAGCGTGCACCACGTAGGACCCTTTGTAGCAAAAGGGTTGTGATTTCGCTGTTGCACGAGAAGTTAGATTTTGATGCTAGTTGAAGGCAGTAGCTTTAGCCTCGTTGCAGCTTAAATGATTTGAACTTTGCCAACCATAAATAAACAGCTGGGGTTCTCTACCGTATCAGTTGTTGGAACAGCTCTGTTGGATGAGGGATTCAAATAAAGTTGTGTAATGTGCGTAGTTGGAACCTTGCAATGGTAAAACTGAGCGGATGCTCGTCTAGCAAGAGTGGTATGAGCCTTGCAGTAGCAGGAGTGGCAATAACCTCACGTGTGGGTGACCGAGTGGCAGAGGCCATAGTCAAATGACTGAACAAGTCACGGTACTCAGGTACAAGTCTCCCTCAGTGCGCCTGCCCTTGACACTTCACCTGGACAGTATTTCACACTCCACCCACCTCCAAGTAGCACAAATAACATAGCTTCAGTTTCCTTGGAGCAATTTAGATGTTCTGCGCGCTGCAGAACTCGTTAATAATCCATGCCAATAAGCCAAAGAGTGTAATGCCCGGTGGGCGCAGGCCATCTGGCCGCCATCTGCAGCTGCTCGCTACTGTGTGGCCGGCTCTTGGCTGGACTGCATGCATATCTGTCTGTTACGGACATGGTGCCCTCTGTTGTGCCATACGTATATGTCAAGTGGTCTCTATTGTACCATGTGTATCTCTGTCTTCTGTTCATCGTCGATGGTGAACACTTTTAACTGCTTTATGCATGTATGGTCCTTAGTCGGCTGCACTGAAATGAGTCTCCCATTTGTTACGAATACGTTCCTTGAACTCGTCGTTGGTTCTTTTGCTCTACTGTGTCTTACATGGACAGGATTACTTATTCATGTCTATTTTATATTCTGCCCCCGAGATGCCCTTCTGCGCATTAGCATAATGTACAAATTTCCGAGTGAAATGAATCTCAAAACTTTTTCTTTGTGAACGCCGTGCATGCGTCCTGTGCTAAGTATCATGTGCAGTGATACCTGTTTAGCATCCTCTTTGAAGCCCGCAGCTGCAGAATGTTTATATATGATTTTCAGCTTTTGTAACAATGCCCATCATTTTGGTAGGATAATGTTTTAATGCTAGCTAAAAATTATTTCAAACCATCGGCATTACTTTTTCCTGAACATTTAACATCTCAAACTGCGCAGGTGTGCTCTGCATGCAGGGATCAGAACAATTAAGTGATGCTAATAGACCCATATTTTATAGCCACTTCAAGCCATGGAGTAAGACCCAATGTTCATTGAATTTATGGACCATTTCATATCTAACTTACATTGTTAAACACTTATTATATCTTGAGTGTACGGACTGCTCAAAACACGAGTTTGTGTTAAAGAATTTAAAAATTCTTTGTTTACAAAGGAATATTTTTTTAAACTTTTTGTGGAACGGCAAAGAAATCCATAAGCCTCACAGGTGTGTGGACAGATGTGAAAATTCTGAATTCTTATCTGAATTTTAAATTTTTTTGATAATTGATTCACAACTTCTAAACTGTGGACACAAGCTAAGCGAAATTTCTTTGAAAGAAGCCTAATCTCAAAAATGAACTACAATTTTTATATCAAATGGTTTAGAGAACTTTTTCTTATCTAATACATAATAGTATAAAATTTGATCGAGGATTTTACCTCAAAGAGAATGCTGATTAACCTTCCTGTAATTTTTTGGCCTAAAATTTTGTGCTCTACGTTGAAATAAATGAAAATGAAAGTTCGATATTGATGAATAATATTTTTTGCAGAGAATTTTAAAAATATACTGATTGCTAGGTGCAATTTTAATTCCTGGTTTTGAGCTGAAAGTTAGTTCCTTACCGTAGTGTAGGCGTTCATGGTGCATATATTTAATTCCTCTGAGTACATGATGATAGTGCATCGCAATTCTGGTGTCATGGTCGACGCGCGACACTATAAGAGTTATCTTTCTCTAATATCTTTTTATGTAGCTCTTATCATTCAGGTGTTAGAACCCTTTCGGGAAAAATGCGGTCTACACATCAACATTAACGACGGCAAAATATTAGGCAGGAAAAATATTAGATTATACAAATTTTATCATTTTTGGTCATTTATATGACCGAGCCAATTACATAATTGATTTAACGACACATCATCAAAATTAAGAGGCACTCAAGTCAAAACTATGTATAAAAGGAGTGGGCCAAAATCCCTCAAAAAGTCATTTGTGACTCGTGCAGGTCATTCTACCTATAAGACTATGAGCGTATGACTATATGCGTCTTTAGCTTATTATTGATGCAAACCGTGGTTATATTGAATAAAATGTGTGAATTTCAGACCAATAGATTTAACTTTTTCTTTTTGTAATATGCGTATGCATTTGTTGATTGCATAAAAATGGACTTTAAAAGCTCTAAAGTTACTTACTGAACACCGTTTATTTGGAGAAGTTTCAATTTTTAACTGTTTAGATTTCTAATTAACCACAATTCACAAGAAATAGGTGAAAAGTATATATTTTGCATTTGTATACGCACTTAGAGAAAACGTTCGAAAGGTTCTTCCGCGGCATATATGATACAAGCCACTTAGCAGACCATAATTAACGAGTCCACTGAAGTGACATGTTCAGCCGTGCCCTCAGTTAGCGCCTGCGCAGACATCACACGAAACTGCACCTTTCCTTTCTTATTCGGCCACTCGCTGCCTTCACTGCAAAATATTCCCTTCACGCGTCCCTTTCCTGCTTGTGCTCGTAACGTGCTGCTCAGACGTCTCACTTTCATGACAATACTAATCGCATTTCATGTAATTCATGTTTATCACATTCACGTCTTGTTCTGTGGGAATTGATGTGCGTGATTAGTGCACAATTTTTCTTTCCTTCCTACCACACTTCACTTTCCCATTGAAGTTGCAAACAAACGAGCGCTAAATATTATTTACCGCTTTTATCTTTTTCCATGCTGAAGCAAGGTTGATTTTAAGCTAGAAAATGTTCTAAATAATTAGTCTTCCTCCTGTGCTACATTTTGAATTCAAGCTACATCTGTTAACGGAAGTGTATGCAAAGTCCAACTATAAAAATAGAGAAGTGGAAATACCTAACGACGCAGAAAAATGTTTGTGTGGTTGATAAGGGTAAACTGTTTGTATCAACTGCTGCCATAAATCAGGATGCAATCAATCAGGAGCAATGGACCTAGATTTATTTCTTTTTTCTAATTACAAACTATTCTGAAAATATGGTAACATACACAAATTTTAGAATTTGATCGATCTTTTGTATATGCCACCACGCGCAAGAAAATTCCACCCTTGAGCATAGACACAAATCTCTAAGAGAGGAGAGGGTAAAAAACAAGAGCAGGCATCTCGAGGGAGAAAAACATAATTTGTGTATATTCTAGTGTCTGTTATTCGTAACTGCTTGGTAACCTTTCTGTGGACTACTGGAACAAATTGTCGTATTGTGCTGATTGGATGGATGGAGCAATGAGGAATTGATATTTTTCACAGTTCACAGTAATGAAATAATAATTGACACGCTAAAACTCACTTGAAGTGTAAAAACTGCTGTGCACGGTTGAGGAGTTAGTCATTTTGTAGAGCAGCACTCGCTCAACAACGCTACGCGTTCGTCTGCGCCCAGTGCACCGTTGTGGCGACTGTTAAATCCGAAGTCTGTTCTTGAAGACTTCATGAAAACCGATTCCAAATGCGAGATACTCGAGTGGCTTTTTTTGTCAGTGTTTTTGAGTTGTGCGTCCAGTTTGACAGGTGGCAGATGTGTTTACTTCTGGTAGAAGCTTCCAATGCCACTCTTGAATCGATCTCCGCTGCTCTTATTTCTGATTATTACGGTTTTTGTTTTCTTTTTTATGTATCTTGTGCAACGAACTCGGTTATAGTCCGGCTCTGTATTAAATTTCGATTCACCTATGAGCATGAGCTTTGGAATTACCTCATTCACATATATTCTGAGCAATCAGCACAGTCGAAACCATTTCTTATGATTAACAGGACGATTAAATCTTCTATCTTGCCTCATCATGATCAACAATTGTAGCTTATAATATAAAAGTCGGAATGCTACATGCGTCATTCATCATTTAATTGAGTATGAATTTTTGTTTATTTGTTCTTAATGTTTTTAGCTTCTGCTGAACGAATGATAGATTGATAAATTCATGACCCACTTCTTCAAAACTCATTCTAATATCCGTCATAACTTTGTGATAGTAGCCTATTATTGAAAACCCTAAATTTTTACATTGGAAATGTAAATTTAATTTTTCACTAAAATATTTTCACTACATTCTTGTAATTTCAGCTCTCTGACCGATATAAATTCTTTCAACAATAACTTTTCTTTTTTAGTTGTAAGCTATTGCTGGTTAGTTGGCCTTGTAACAGCAAGCCACACGACAATATTGTGACCAGCCGTTTTGAGACTAAATTGAATATTTAATTTTGAGGTCTGAACATGTTGTTCTTGCCTGAAAGACTCAAAACATACCTACATGCTGTTTATTTTTATTGATCCTCAATCAGATTTTCTGATCACCCACATGAAAATTTACAACAATACTTGTACGACTTAAATTCCTGAAAATTTGAATTCAACAACAACTGAAAATGTAGCTACATGAATTAACTGTCATAATGTTGGCAGAAGAGCAATGCTCCGATGTTTAAACACCATATTCGCTTATTTGAAGGTGTGTTAGCTGCTTATTCTGAAGTGACTTGTCCTTGTCTCCCGCGCAGCCGAGTGTGTACTCAGACGGGTCCAGGTTCACAGAGGTTGACAACAGTCCCATATACAAGCTGGAGATCCCCAGGTGTCGAGTTGAGGACACCGGCGCTTACAGCATTCTGGCCAAGAATGAACATGGCGAGACCCGAGCTGTCATCTCTCTACAAGTCTATACCAAAGGTAAGAGTAGAGTTATCATAAATGGCCAGAATGATGGTCATTTTAATGCTGGTTGCTCCTATTATTGGGGAGCCTGTAAGATGTTCAGCAGTTTTCTTCTTTCCTATCTTGTTTTTGTGATCTTCAAAGGCCTCTGATATTTTTTTGATGCGTTTAGCTTGGAATATGTAAGTGCTATTTGCTTTCTTCCATTGTAAATATAGAAACAATTCGAAGTGTGCACTTTTTAAGGTATGCTAAGGTTGTTTGTACATACGCTTTATTTGCGTATGTAGACAATCAGATAATTTACTCTTCCATGCCATTGTTTACATTTAAGCTACTTATCGCACAAGTTGAATTTTGGTTATCACAATATCTGGTAGGAGTAACATCCAAAATGTTAACTAATTTTGACCACATTTGGATTAGACTAAGACTAAGAAATGTTACTACTTTCACTGATATTTTGTAAAACACAAATTATTACTTTTCAATGCTGCTCTTTTTACGATCAAACTTTCCAACAAAGTTATTTAGTCAATCCATACCAGTGGCTTTTTACACTCAAACTTTCCAACAAAGTTGTTAAGTGAATCTATACGAGAGCCAGAGGCATCATTTTGGCGCAATAACGCTATTGAGAAAATTACTGCCTGGTCAATCGTGACTCACTAAGTGCTTTAACTCTCACGCTAGACTCGGGCTGCTACTGAAGTGGCAGGTGCACAGCCAGAGCTTTGGTAGAAGCTGGCTCACAGCTATGCGTATACTTCGGGAAGAAAATTCCTACTCAGATTATTCTATTATTTATTCTGTATGATGCACACATGTAGGTAGTGAAACTAAGCTATGGCCGCATTTATTTCTCCCTGGGTAAAATTTACTGTCATTTATGCTTCCGGAACTAGGAAATGACCACGACTACTTCTTCTTGACCAATTTATAGTTATTATAACTTGTTGACTAGCTTACAATCACATGTTTCTTTTATATGGCTTCTATCATACGACCACATTTTATGTGATGTCCAGCAATCTTGCGTCACTGCTTGAATCGCTCTTATTGTGGTTGTGGTGATTAAACCAGGAATATAACGATAACCATGTCATGGCTCATAAAACTTATTGACTCTGCCTTCCCAACAATTATACCAAGCCTTACGATCAGGAAAATGCAATAAATATGAGATTGAATTTTAAAATTCGAATTTTGGTATGTGATTTACCTTGAAGTTTCCATATGTAAATGTATACAATTAGTACGAAAAACCATTTTTTAATTCAACAGCGTCTCACATAAGATATAAAATAAAGTTAATACAGTACATGATAGCTATGTTACGACGATAGAGAGTGGAGGAATATTTTCGAACCTCAAATGCCCATCCCTTCTTAACGAACGTCTGGTGGCCGAGATGGCCGACTCTGAGCTTATCTTCGAACAACTGAGCAGGCAAGATAAGCACCTGCTGGAGAACCCTCAGTTACCTGCCTTGGTCGTTCTACGCTGCTAAGAGAGTTCATCAAGCATCCTGGTGCTCTCCGAGCACTATTCTTTTAGGCATTGTCCACCATGTTATTCAAGCTCATTGCTAGTGCTTGAGATAACGATATACCTTGGCTTCAGAAAGTTGCTGTACGCCTCAAATCATTTTACAACAGAACGCAAGGCTTTCAACTATGTATTATAGCATGAATTTAGCACACGATCTTGGTTTTTGCGAACGTCGTTTGTGAAATAAAAAGCCTTTCAGATCGAGCCGCAACGGAGTCCAACTGCCGTTGCAATCAAGGTTTCAACACACGCTTGTGATTAATTCAAGGTTGTAAAGTTAGATTATCAACTGATCCTACGAATGCATTTAGCTTGGTACACTGAAGTCAAAAAACTTCAGGCGGCAGAAATTGTTGCTGCTCCAATATTGTACAATCCCTGTAGGACTCTTGCTCTGAGGCTGCATTCGTTTTGTTAGCATAGCCACACGTTTCAGCAAAAGGTTGCATTAGGATTGTGAATCTTGAATATACATGTACATGGGGTCAGAAATGAGCGCATCATACAGCCAAGTCTGATTTGTTGGCCTCCGGTGAGTTGTGTTAACCACCCATGATAGGGACTTGGGGCAAAAATTGCGTGGCATGTAGTGTCGACTGCGATGGTAAATGGAAGCAAGAACTATTTGTATAAGAATTGCTCGTCGCAAGTGCGTTACGACAATATGAG
This sequence comes from Trinorchestia longiramus, assembly GCA_006783055.1. NCBI lineage: Eukaryota > Metazoa > Arthropoda > Malacostraca > Amphipoda > Talitridae > Trinorchestia > Trinorchestia longiramus. The sequence goes on from VCRD01000369.1 coordinate 119,013, forward strand.
TAACAAAACAGAAACGTATCAAAATTTCCTCTGTTACATTGTTTAATATGCGTTAAATAGAAATCAGATAATAAGTTCATGGATTTTAAAATGTACAATTGGGAAAATCAACAGGGATAAAAAACATAAATTTATTAAAGTAAAGCGATTACCTAGAGGGTGGAGCAAAGGTCACTCTACACTCATGAAAATTGATAAAAAACTAACTAATAAAAAACTGTACGTTACGTACCAAATGAAAAAGAAAATATTAGGGTTGTATTATGTATCAAGTATACTGATGTAAAGGAGGTATTATATTCAAAATCAGCAATATTATCAAGTAATTCAAATTAACAAAATACTGTAGAGGCCAGTGAGCACGAATAGGGGAAAGTTATTTCAAACATAAAGGACTTTTTTTCATAATGCGAAGAAATGAAAACTTTCTAGTCTACTGGAATTTTTCAAAGTCGTAGCTCGTGTTGAGCACTGATTGAAACACGCTGAATTACACATGCATTGCATGCTGCTCTCTGTCTACCGGACTGTTCCCTGGTCAGCTTTAGACCAAAATTCTCTGAATCCTGAAATCATTGCTTTTTTGCAGCTTTTGGTTGTAGCGTTTCTGATTTTTAAACAGCGTGTACATATGTTTATGCTCAATAAAAACTGTGTTTATTTTTCTTCCAATAATAATTTCAGATTAAAAGAACATATTAAAGTGAATCAAAAACTAAATTATTGAAAAAAAGTCCTGAAACCATGCCTTACTCGGTAGAAATTAAATCGAAGCGAGTTTATATAATATCAATGTATATTCGTAAAATATTATGGACATAAACTTGAAGACCTTCATTACATTACTTGCATTGGAAATGTGTAGATAAAATACTGATAATTATTCTTAATAAGGGAGTGCTTAGAAGACATTCATTTTACTAGTTTAAAAGGAAGTATGATGGTCGAATGTCAATAATTATTCGTAATAAATAGTTGAAAATCGACTAAATTAGAATTAAGCTCATAGAATTTTATAATTATTTGTACTAAATAACTTAATGTGGGGAGAATTAAAATTGAGTTCGTAAAATGCTGTTCACTATTTTTATCAGTATAACAATTACGGAAAAAACGTGCAATGTTGTTAGATGAATGGTTTTAAACTTCGAAATGAATAACTTTTAGACAACGTACAAATTTCTATGATAAATATTACACTAACTTAATTGTTTTACTATCTTACACACCTGTTAAGAAATATTTAATGATAAACTTAAAAACAAACAACTCCATCTGAGATACAATTTGATGACTCACTCCAACTAATACCCATCTTCTGTTTTTTATTTCATTATTATTGAGCACCCTGAGTTACACTCCACAAATAGACTAACTATATCGAAAGGCCTTCAATGCCACTAGACTTTTGTGTTTGTTTCTTTCGCAGAACAATGTAAAACCATTTTCTTGAAAGATATGACGTACGATTTTAACGAACACAAATATTTCGCTGGGTTTCAAACTGAATAAATTAGCAGTGAACGTAGAGTAAGTATTATGTCTTAGGACAGTGTTTTATACATGTAACTGAAAGATAATTTTCATCCGCATTGAAATGAGAATGCTTCACCATAATCGGAAAGCCAAATTATTTTCGGGAAAATTGTTTCGTTCCCTGGACCCAGTGAACAAGAGTTTAAGAGAAATTACGAGGTCTAAATTCACTGCCTAAAGTCACGCTCGCGGCGATTGATTTATTTTCGATGTGGCGTTCCCTTTTAAGGCGCTTATAAGTACTTTGACTTCTCTGGCTCTCTTATGAGATGTCATCATTAAAAGAATAGTCCACAACATAAAAGAACTCAAGCTGGATCAAGTCTCGATCTATTACTTTACATAATCATATCAACTTTCCGCAAGAGGACTTTCGTCGGAAACTACTAGCACCACAAGACAGTATGAAACATAATACGTATTATGAACAATTACCACTGCGGTGTGCTCAGGCAAAATTTGTATGAGGAATCTGAGACAAGCACGGCTCGCTTCGCTCCAGTGACCCTCCTACACCAGCGCCCTGCCCTCCCCAGCGTTTGTTCTTTGTCTTTGCGACGCTCAGGGTCGTCTCGTCTTACGTTATCAAATTAGGTCCGCACAGCTCGATGTCCCTTAAATGCTGAATGAAATCGTATATGAATATTCGTGAACAGAGTCCTAAATATCAGTGTCTCAAACACGATTAATTCGATGATAGAAAATTTAAAATTCCCCGTTGTTGTTTTGTTTTGTGATTAAAACCCATGAATATTGTGAATAAAAGCTAAACCAAGATTACTGTCGCCTTTTAGCAGTTTAGGCAAATCTGGGCACATCACAGGTAATACGCTAGAATGCGATATAGTAGAACAACGGTTAATGTCAATTGAGTATTATCAGTCGTAAGAATACAATTTTCGAGCTATTACATCCTTTATTTTAGCTGAATAAGTCCTTATTTTCAAATGTTTGATGCACAACATTCGGTTTCTTGATAGGAAATATGGCGGGAATAATTCATTGCGGTGGATTATTTTCTGCCGTGCTCTGGCCTGGTGATAGATGTGCTGCTTCAGGAAGATGCTTAGCATAATTCTTTGTTTAGCATTAGGTCCTCCTGGTAGCATTAGG